>JAEIFU010001266.1:0-75050 GCA_018904235.1 Lordiphosa stackelbergi
CATGACACTTTGCTGTGTGTCCCGGATGGCACAAAACATCACTGCAGCATGTTGTTAACTGCATTACTTTATAATGCAATCTTCTCCAAAGTAGTATGACCTCTTGGTTGTACGCCAATCAAATGAAGTCTTTCATCGTCGGATACAAGATTGCCTAAAAACATCCGCATTTATATTAAGGATTTTGTCAACTCAATGGCCAGATCAGTACGGATAACGTGGCTAAATACCTTGGCGTGTCTCTGAACCGACGCGTCGCGAAGCTTGACTAGGAACGTCCATGTGACTCGGGCAGTGGCTACGGTTGCAGCTCCATTGGCTTCTTAAGCCTCGAAGCGGTGGATCTGGGCGATTCCGTTACGGGGGTACGGCATGATCCACTGCCCTCAAGAAACTAGAGTCATCTATGTGGGGCCCCTGGTATGTGAGGCATACAACTACATACCGCGGCGTGGACGCTTCGCCATTATGCGCCCAAATTAATATGCACACAAAGGTATGCAGGTATCATGACCAAGGTGCACCACTCTAATAGATTTGCCTATGATCTGGCGACACACAGATTAAGAAGGCATCTTAACGGACGACATCTCTCCGACCTTTGTGTCTATGGAAAGCATCCGTCTGGCGGCCTCATCAATTTGGCATAAGGGTGCCTTTGAAACCATCCCCTACCAATCTTTGCACGCTGATGGTTCCCCAGCCAGATGACAGCTCATAACAAACAAAATATAAAAGCATTCCCCCCAAAATTTTCGCTCATCACATCCAAAATAATTGTTGGCAATATATTCCTGCGCTGTGCATCAGCTGTTCTCTCCATCCACACACGCTATCGATATGCCAACTATCGATAAGAAACTGTGGATTACGTTCATGTTGCTGGATACACAAGCAACGAAAAGGCAAACTAAAAATTCCTGCCACAGTTTTTATACCCTTGGAGAGGGTATATTAAAATTGTCCGGATGTTTGTAACGCACAGAAGGAAGCATCTCCGACCACATAAAGTATATATATTCTTGATCAGCATGACGAGCTGAGTTGATATAGCCATGTCCGTCTGTCCGTCTGTTTCTATGCTATCTCCTCCGTCAGTTTTAAAGCTATCTCAACCAAACTTTGCACGAAGTCTTTTGGTATAAATACGCTGCACATTTGTCGGAACCGGCCGGATCGGATGACTATAGCATATAGCTGCCATAGGAACGATCGGTTGAAAAAGTAGTTTTAGTGAGAAAAACTTTTTTTGTTTTCAATGCTATCGCTCCCAACCCTCGTATTTATAAGTTTTTTATGCTTTCACATAATTTCAGCAAGTTTTATGCAAATCGGGCAACTATATAGTATAGCTGCCATACAAAAGATAGGTCTGAAAAAAAGTTTTAGTGAGAAAATTTTTTTGTTTTCAATGCTATCGCTCCCAAACTCGTTACTGATCAATATGATATGCTAACACATAATTCTGTCAAGTCTGATCCAAATCGGATGACTATAGCATATAGCTGCCATAGGAATGATCGGTCGAAAAAATAGTTTTAGTGAGAAAAACTTTTTTGTTTTATTTTAGAGAGTTTGATCAAAATCGGATGAATATATCGTATAGCTGCCATATAAAAAACTGGCAGAAATATATCATGCTCCAAGGGTATATAAACTTCGGTCGAGCCGAAGTTAGCTTTCCTCTATTTTTTTTATATGAAGTTTGACAGGAATTTTTAGTTTCCGCGGTGCTGGATACCCGGCTTTCCTTTTTAATTTTTTTTTTTTAAATTTTAGAAAAAATTTGAAGAATGAATAAAAAAGAGTTTTTTATAAGAAAGGAAAATAAAAATAATTGCCCACAAAAAAAATACATTAAAAATTGTTGTTTGTAACTCAAGTGTCTCCCTTCTTATTTCCTAACTTTTTCAAGCCTTCGTCAACACTCTTTAAGTTTATGCACAGAGACGCGATTTTTTTCAAAAAAATGTTGCAATGATGCGCAACAAAACAGAAAAACGGTCCAAAGAAGTAAAAACATTAAAAAGGCAAGCAAAGAAACAGCCAACACCAAAAGTGCTCGATAATAAAGAAAACTAAGCCCGCTGCCGTCAATTTATTTCACTTTTCATAAATCCCAGATATTAGAAAAATGGTGATTTTATACCCTTGCAAAGGGAATTATAATTTTGCCCAGAAGTTTGCAACGCATAGAAATATTCATTTCCGACCCTATAAACTATATATATTCTTGATCAGGACGACGAGCTGAGTCGATTGAGCTTTGTCCGTCCGTCTGTCTGTTTCTACGCGAACTAGTCTCTCAGTTTTAAAGCTATCGAGCTGAAACTTTGCACAGAGTCTTCTTTTTACTGCACACTGCTAATATGTCGGAACCGACCGGATCGGATGACTATATCTTATAGCTGCCATAGGAACTATCGTTTGAAAAGTGGGTCTTTGTGAGAAAAACTTTTTTGTTTTTAATGTTAACGGCTCCCACTTCAGCAATTATTAATACTATACGCTTTCACATAGATTAGGAAGTTTTTGTCAAAATCGGATGACTATATCTTATAGCTGTCATAGGAACTATCGGTCGAAAAGTGAGTTTTGAAAAGTGGGTTAATGATTTTTTTGTTTTTAATGTTAACGTGTCTCACTTCAGCGATTATTAATATTATGCGCTTTTACAAAGATTTGGAAGTTTTGGCTAAAATCGGATTACTATATGTTATAGCTGTCATAGGAACTAGCGGTCGAAAAGTGGGTTTTATTTAGAAAAATTGTTTGTTTTAATGCTGGCGTTCTTAAACTCTGATGTATTAAAACATTTGCAAGGGTATAAAAACTTCGGCACAGACGAAGTTATCCTTCTCGTTCATAGAGCTATGGACTCTAGCGATCCACTGATCTTTAGTTAATGTTTAAATAAAAGAAAGGCACAAAATAAAAATATACCTCTTCCGACGGATGGCATTCCGCTTTTGGACGTTCCCTCTTTTACATTAAGTTGTAGTATGGAACCTCATTGTTATGAAGATAATACTGACGATACCGATTCGAATGAATCCGATATTGAGAATAAATACTGTTTACATTTAGATTCTGAATTTAATGATTAATAATATATACCAAATTAAAGTTGTGTTAAAAGATTAGCTTCTGTAAATATCGCATTTAATAATTACATCATCAAACTGAGATAAATTCGTGCTAGTCGGCCTGATCGGTTATATGGCAGCTATATAAAAAAATAGTTTAGATTATACAAAATTAGTTAACACACCTTGAGAGCCTAAAATACGTGTATAAACTGAATTTCAGTTTGAAAAACAACATATAAAAACAAGAATCTTTGTAAGTCGCCTTGGGGGCCCTAAATATGAGTATTAACCAAATTTCGTGCAGAAATCTTTATAATTAGACTTTATGCCCAAAAAAGAAATTCCCTGACTTTCAAGCCTATTGTGCAACTTAAAGTTTAATATCCTTTTCCACTCTTCATTTCTGTATCAATTCCATTTCTAAAATATGAAGCAGTTTCCATTGGCAAATGGTCATCATTTGTCACTTTGACAAAAATAATTGTTTGTTTTAAATAAACGACTCAAACTTACGTGCTTTGATTAGAAAAATGTATAAAAATTAACTTACATAGACGACATTCACACGATGAAGCACAACTTCATGAATTTCTCTCAGTAGGTGTTAGACAAAATGCGGGAAATATATTCTGTGCAGCTAATCTAGTAGAATTCCCTTGATTTTCAAGCCTATTATGAAAACTTCATAAAGTTTGCTTCATTGTGTAAGTCGTTGACTAATGCATTTAAATTTATATAATTTAAGACTCAAATTGCCAGACACGATGAAAAATATCCCACCCAATAAAGATCTAGAAACACCACAACTCCTTCAATAAACTAAATAAAAAGGTTAATTTCTAATAAATTGTGTTATAGATTTTTTATTTTTGAATTTAAGTGGACTCTGTAGTTCGATTTGATTGACCACAATTCCCAAAACAGATAAATCTCCATCTGAATGCACAGCTGCTACCTTATTTTAAACGTATTTATCAGTCAGTCTACAACGAAATCCGCGTTAAGCGTCGCCACAAATTTGTTGACTATAAATTTGACAACAAAATTTCTATCTACCTGCTGCCGCATGCATTAACGAATTTATTATGTTTGCTTTTTGATTTGAGGTGAAGACTTGCTGTGAATATTATTTAAGCTAATTTTGGGTAGATATTGCTGCGATATTCAACGAGTTTTACGCCGTTTCTACAATTGAACAAAACAAAACTCTATAAATATGCAACATTTTATTTTTTCTGGTCATCCCAAATGTATGCAAAGATAATTTTCAAAATATATGTAGAAATCAAAGAAGATTTTTAGAGCATATTCTTTGGATGTGCCATAACATTTACACAAATATCTTCTAGATTTGTATACAACAATCTGAGATAGACACATTACATGTTTATGACAAAATTTTCAGACATTTTAAAACACAAATTTTTTATTGGAAGGTTGGAGAGAACTTTAGCTTGAAATAGCCTAATAATAAATCGACTTTTTCTTTTATTCTTTACCTGTACCACAATGCAAAGCAACAACACCCTCATCTGTTTTACTGGTACACACTAACGACTGTATTTATTTTCCTAAGAATTTAGTTATTAGTTTATTTTTCAATCTCTGGTAACCCGTAAAAGAAAAACATTAACACAATGATAAACTCATCAAATATGCCAATAATACATCTATGGAATTTTCGCATCCCTCAGTCAGCCACTTTCCAATAATTTTCCCAGCCCCCACAAAAATAGTTCCTCACAATTGCGTGCAATTAATTTTCTGCTGGTAAACACAAAAAAAAGGAAAAAAAAATAAATAAATTTATCATTACAAGGCCCAATGGTCTATTTGCATAATGCATTTACATTGTGTGCTTATATAAGATATGGCTGCATCAACTCTCCGGCTCTCCTTTGTTGTCATTCCGCTTTTTATTATCGTAATGTCAGCAAAAGTCCACAATAAATGCATGCCCGGGCGCAAGTAAAAAGTCAAAAATGTTAATTAAAACTTTTTAACATGCCAGAGAGCAAACATCGACGGGGGAGAGGAAAGTATTTACGCATTTTGCCTGCAGTTGTTTAATGTCCATCATCCATCCTTGTCCACTTACCTCCACATCAATTTCGTTCGTTTTCGTGAATATCTTCCAAGCTGGATTCTCTTTGGGCGTATAGCGATAGAATTCCCGTCGTCCTCGATACCATTTCACCGTATATAGCGTGTCGTTCTCGATGTCATAATTGCAGATTAAGAGGGCATTATCGCCGCGTTTAACGGCCGCTGGGATACGTACATTGACATTCCGCAGTCCCACAGCCAGCTCTGCAAAGACGAGGAGATGTAAAAGGGGAGAGGTGTAAATGAATTGTTGTTGCTGTTGCTGTGTGCTGTAAAGTTAAGTAAGAGCCGAGCAGCAAGAGGAGAAGCTTAAATATGACAAGTTATTGTGGCTTAATTATGATCCCAAGAGGATTACAAATGGATTTCCGTTAGTGCTGATGGCAGAAAGCAGCTTACCATTCTGGATGAGAAACTTATACTTCTGCCTCATTTGCACAGCGAAAACACGTGGTAAAAGTTTTTGGTTACACTTCTTAGGCCTTCTTTAATACTGGAGACCGTAACATTGTAATCAGGCAAGTTCTCAATTTCGCCCTACTCCAAGCTGCAAATTTAAAAGTTTTACTTGTGCGAATTACTCATTAATTCTTTGATTTTTCGTCAAACTCACATTTTTTTTAAGAGTTTTGGTAAATTTAATAGGACAATAGTGAGCGCCTTTTGTCTGATTGAAATAAGAAGTGTTGCCAAACATTACAGAGCTGCCGGTCCTATCTTTCCGGCAATAGCGTAGAGGGGTAAGGCTATGGTTCTAGAACACACAAAGATGAGTAACGGCCATACAAGTGAATGCCAAAATGGAATTTTAATGTGGACCTTCGATTTAAAATGTGTGTGCGAAATGCGCCTCACAAACTTTGCACACACACAAAGCACACATATGTATATCAATTTTCCCACAAATTTTTTCGACATTTATATGTATAGCGGATAATAATCTTTCTGAGTTCCAGCGCATCGATTGCCCGCAGGAGCCGAACACTTTTCGCCATTCACACTGACAAGAGCCGAACCATTCCGAGGCTTGTGCCAATCGAGCAAACAGCTTTTTAGTCGGTGGCCAGCCGTCGATGAAGTATATCAGACCAATACACTCACACTTTAAGGCCTATAGCTGAAAGGCAACAACACCTGGAGCTGAAATAATTTGCTACCTTATTAACTTATTTTCAAAACAGCCTAACTCTATCTGGAAATGTGAATAATTTTTACTTCACATTAACTTGCAATTCAAAGCCATGCATCACTGAGTGTCACAGAGAGACAGGTATATTTTCAGTTCTCTTCACTTATTCGCCCTGCTATAAACCAGGGCCAGCAAGCCAATTGCGACGGGTGGCCGAAGTAATTTGTATTTTTCACGCAGGCGTTAACCGAAATACTGAATGTGTGATTCGGCGAGTACAGAATGCAAGTAAATCGGGTAAAGTATTTCGCGCATATATGGCTGTCCTCTACACCCAGTCCTCCTAGTCTAGACCTAGGCTGTTTTACCACAAATTTTAATTAGTCGTATCTGAAATGATGTCTTATAAATTCCTTTATATGCTTTAAAGATTAGTTAACTTGGTTTAGTCTTTGATGACTTCAAACCGGAACACAAAGCCAAATAAAAGGAATTATCGAAAATCGGAATAATCCAGTGCCCCGACTGCGAAATACGCTGTACCGTGTACTGTGGTTCCTACATTGAAAATAATTCATTAAATTCCGGGATTTCTGGAGCCAATTCTTGCCGAAATGGTACAAAAAATAGTTTGATCACGGAATGGATACCAACCCGGATATCAATCCAGACCGGGATAAATTTTAAAAGACTTGAAAAAAAATGTTACACGGGAAAGGGGAAAAGGAGAAATACCGACTGACCACACTCACCATCCACTTGTTTCAAAACTGTAATTAACTTCAAGATACCATTAAACAAATTTTTTTTACATAACTTACCTCGGACCTATGAAGACTGAACAACACACGGACTTTTAATCCACGGCACACTGGGCCAGCAGCCCAAAATCTATGCAAAAATTCCCTATTTTTTGTTTGGGAAACTGGATAAAACGAAAGGACGCAATGATTTTAAATCAGGGGCGCATGTGTTGTTGTGGTACGCAAGGGAATAGATTGCGCGTATAGGTTTCGCGCACGCCATAAGCCTTCATAAAGCAAAAACAAAATCATATGCGTGCTCTGCGTTTTGTTGTTGCCGCGTTCAGACCTGCAACAACAACATCATATGTGCCTCTCTTCTTTCTCTCTCCGATGTCTCTCGCAAACTCGAATGCAACAACAAATTGCTTATGCGTACGGCCGAACGCTTTTCGCTATCGAGGCAGATCTGCGTGCAACGACCACTCACACCACAACAAAATCGGGTTTCTCTTTCTATTTCGTATTGTTTTTGTTGCTTGAAATATATTTTATGTATTTGTATTGGCTTTGACGCGCTGGTAAGCTGATTCTGGGCACCCCTGTTTGAAATACATACAGCTATTTTATGGACGTTCAAAGTTGATTTTTCTTAAAATTTCTGCAAAAAA
This sequence comes from Lordiphosa stackelbergi, assembly GCA_018904235.1. NCBI lineage: Eukaryota > Metazoa > Arthropoda > Insecta > Diptera > Drosophilidae > Lordiphosa > Lordiphosa stackelbergi. The sequence continues at coordinate 7,739 of JAEIFU010001266.1, forward strand.
AAAATATAGTCCAAGTTAGAAAAGCAACAGCTGCCGCAATTTAATTTCTTACTTTTGACTTCGCACTAGATTGCCATAAAAAATTATCAAGAAGTTTCCATTCGAAAGCGTTTACATAAAAAATGGAAAAAATCTTAAATGTTGTGGCTTTTTTTACACTTGGCAACTTTGTGTTAAGAGTACCCAAAGGTACCTCTCCTATTTTGCTTCCAATATTGCGTATTATATTCTTTGAATAATGTACAATAGCTGTAGGTACACAGAGCAAAATATATCTTTCTAAAATCGTAACCAAATGGTCATGATTTTGGTATGTTTTTTTCCGTTCATAAAACATGAACGGTAGTCATGAAATCGACGTCGTCCGTTCAGTCTCTTCGAGGTCCTGAGTTCAAGTCCCCTAGGTGAAGCACGAAAATTTTTCGATTTATAATTTTAATAAAATTTAGCTACAGCTTGAAAAAGTTGTGGTTGTTGGAACGGGGGGGTGGTTGGTCGTCCCTTCCTTCCTTCCCCGCCCTTCCCGAGTAACCACCCTGGGCCCTGGAGGAGGAGACTTCTCCACATTCACCTAACTAACTATGGTTAATATTTTTTTGTTTCTGGATCTTAGTCGGCTGCAAAGCGTAAACATAATCTTCTTCAAACGAGCACATAATGTTTATAACCGTTCATGTGTGAGAACAAAATGTTCATAGCATAATGTGAACGAATGTTCATGAATATCGAAAAAGCGTGCTTAGCAGACTATCGTCAACAAAAGTTCATGATTTCGTTACAATTCGATCGGATATTTTTCTCTGTGTATGCGCTTTTGTGCATAAAATTATATTCCCATTTGAAATCAAGAATGTTTAGTTAAACAGTCAGCCTAGAAGTATGCTTTTTTCTAAACTTCGGAAAATAACTCATGGACTTTGAGGTAAACTATTTTCATACTAAGCCAATTTGAATATGTTAAAATGTGTTGTATACTTTAGAAGCACTGAAGAAAAATTGTAATGTGTTAAAAAAATTTAATTTCTAATTAATAAAATTTTTATCTTTATATTGTTGTTTTAAGTAGGTAATCTTAAGAGGAGGTAAAATAGATGGGAAAATCGGTGAGGGTAGTCAGATTGACTGAAAATCCTCTACAGAGTGGGCAGTCAAGTTCAAAAACTGCTTGGGTCAATATCTCATAAACCATTAGACATAGTAAGATATATCAAATTTTTTTAGTTATCTGGTACTTATATGTACTTCTATGCAAGAATTGGGTCAAATCCAATTACAATTCTTTTTCTATAATTCAAAAACGAAAAAGTTTAAAAATTTTTTTTGACTTTGATTTGGATTATTTATATCCTATACAATTTTTTTTCGTTTTCATTCATTTCATTTTGTCGAAAGCTTCTTCCAGCTTCCTAGCAAGTCTGGTGTAGAAATGACAGAGTTTCGGCCAAAAAATGAGATTTCTGGCCCACAGTGCACTGGGGGCATCGAAACCATATTTAAGAATTTTGTTGGCATTTTGCCAAAATCACGATTTTTGAAATGCAAAACTATACAAGGGACACAAACTGTCCACTGTATTAAACCACAAAAAAACTATCTTCTTAAATACAAAACATATTCACATTCCGAAAAATCTAGTATTAATAGTTAAAAAAAAAGTTGTGTGTGAGTGTCGTTAATACCCACAAGGCTTAGATGTGAAACATTATGCTTCGTTTAGGAGCTTATTTACAAAATCTCAAGCTCTCTTATTGGTATATAAATCAGCAAGGGCACTATTTCAAAAGAAGAAAACTAACAGAGAGTAGAAATATCAGCAACAAGATCACATGTTTCAGTATTCTTTAAATTTTTCAGGAAGTCTTGGTTACTGTGCTGATCCATAGATAAATAATGATGTTCCACCCACCCAGATATCACCAAGATGAGATCCAAGATCCCACCCAGATCCCATCCAGAACCCACCACCACCCAACGTTTGGGCATTAATCAATTAAATTTTCAATCAATGATTAATCAACTAATCATTTTAATCAATTAATTCAATTTCAATTAAAATTAATGCAATAAAATAGTGCAGCTTGCAATAATTAGTGAATAATTAATTAATGTAACTAACCTACGCTGAATTTAAAAAGTAAAACGATTGTATTTCCTAATCGTTTTCATTTGATGCTCCCGTTTCCGAGTGAAATAGAAATCGATTTACTTTTCGAATGAAAGTTCGAATCGTTTTCGAACTATAATTCAGCAATGGTAACATAAACAATTTCGATCAGCACTGCGCATGCGCTGATGCGGAATTGCGAACAGCTCGGTTTCATTTCGATCGTTTTTGCTTTCGTCTACATGCAATTTCAGGGGTACAACTTTAAAAATAATTAATTTTAAATCAAACTGAATGCCCATAATTTTTATGGTTACTTTAAAATCTTCTCAAAATATGACTTATTAATATAAAAATATTGGATAGATAAAAAATATAACCGTTGACATGAAAATTGTCAATTACTTTTCATTTCACTCACTCAAAGGCACAACTTTTAAAACCGAATAATTTGATCGTTTTTCGGAAACGGGAACAGCTATCAATTCCGATTTCACATGATTTGATCGAAATCGAAAACGGGAACAGGCCTGTAAATCAATTGCAATTGAAATTTTTCAATTGTTCTAGGCTACAGTTAAAACTAACAACTAAGTAAGCTGTGTGCTTTGAAGTAAATTTAAAGAAAAACTATTTTGTTTTGAAAAACCATACAAATCATACGATTCAATTGCAGGGTACGAAATTTCTCGCTCAGAGGCAAGAGGCTCTTGTTCTGAATTAACAGTAAACATGGTGGAACTAATACATTCTTTATGCTCTTTCTATGTTCTTCAGCATTGGTCATCCATGGTTCGGGGTTCAGTATTGTGATATTCATGGTTATGTAGTTGTGTGTGGTCATTAGTGGTGTTAAAAACAGTTTTTTAAGTATTCAGCGGTCTTATTAACTTGAAGATCCCTTAGCTGTGAATTGCGCTTATGCATTCCATTATGACTATTTTATATCTTCGATGGTATTTTTTTCGCGATTTAATTGCACAAGTCAGTTTAACAGTCGTGACGGGAAATATGCCTCTCAGCTCAGACCCAGCTGCGTGCAAAGAGCGATTCCGAACCCTTGAATCAATTGTTAGTATTTAATAAAATTTTTTAAAAAGATTAACAATTAATCAATTGTTAATTGTAGAAACTGTAATTGCAATACCTTACAACTAGCAATTAATTAATTGTTAACTGCGGTAGGAGCGATTAACAATTAATTAATTGTTAATTTTTTAATTGTTAATCAATTAAAATATGCCCAACACTGCACCCAGATACTATCCAGATCCTACAAAGGTCATACCCAGATCCAACCAGATCCCAATCAGATCCTACCCAGATCCCACGTATATTCCACCCTGATCCCACCAAAATCGCCCCAGCGTCACGTGACGCTGAAATCAAATTTTACTCCTACTAAAATCTTCCGAACCGAAATTAAAGATATTTGACATTTTTAAAAATTTTTAAAAAATTTAATCTGGAACTATTCGATTTTCCATTTGCAGCTTAATACATCAAATTCCTGGATACAATACCAAATATTCGCGATTTGGAAACCATATAATATGTTTAATATTTTAAGGTGTAAATATTTTGAAAGTGTGGATTCTGATGTAAGTTTACAGATTTTCAAAATATTTTTTATTATCATGGTTTTGGAAAGCAAGCAATTAAAAATATATAAATTTTTTAAATAGCTAAATTTTCAATCTTTTTTCCCGCGAATTAAGCATATATCCGCAAAATGCTGAGATCGTATATACACTATTTTAAAACAAAGAAGACGAAAAAAATGATTTCGGGCAGAAAAAAGAAATCGAGTGGTCGATTTTTCATGGAATCACTTATATATACTCTATAGGGTCGGAGGTGCTATCGTCTGCCTGTTACATACATTTGCACAACTTTATGATCCCTTTACCCATATTTAGTAGGTACTGGGTAAAAAGGTGTGTCTACTTTTTCTCTCAGTGTCATAAAATGTTTAAACCAAATCTTCATAAAATTCCACCAAAAACGCAAAACTAGGTCAGCGACCATGAAAACCAAAACACGAAAAGCAAGTCAAAAGCCCCCTTGTGTTAAACAGAGACCACGACAACAACAATGCCAACCGAAGAGGCAGAAAAAAAACAGCAACACGCAGTCTGATCTCTCCACGCCACTCATGGTCAAATGGAAAGCCCTTGTGGCCCTATGCTGTGCGCCTGTTCCAAATTATAATAAGCTTCCTAGTAAAATTAAAAATCGAAAGTGAATTTGTGTCTTTTTTGGGGTCTCTTCTCTCCATAAATCATAAGCGGAGAGGCCAACCAGAACCAAGTCAACTATCTAGGAAATTGTGTTGGGGCAAGCGATCAGGTGAGCAGAATATATGAAAGGCATCAACATATGTGGGTACTTATGTACATAAGTGTGTATAAGTAGTTGGGGAGCCAACACTACTCAGAGTTCAATGAACTTCTGCTCTTGGTACGCATCAAAAGAAGATTTCGTACGCATTTAAACAAAAGCAAACTGAAAAAGAAGATAACGAATAAAGTAAACAAAAAAAAACTATGAATAGTTCTAGATGTTGAACCCAAGGAAATTCATAACAGAACATTGTTTTTATGTAAATATGTAGAAATGAAACCACAAAAGCTAGACTCTGGAAAATACTGGAAGATGGGAAGAGGCAGATAAATAGTTCATTTTACGAACTATATGTTCTAAATCTACTGACTTTTGTATGCATCACCCCATGGACAGTCTCTTTCATAAGGCATGGATGTGCGTTTGTACTTTGTAAATTGTTAAAGATTTAAGACTGGTTCCAATGGCCAGTGGATCAGGTTTCACCAAAAGAGATTTAAACTAAATAAGAAGTAAATTGCCTACTGCTGCCAGAGGAACTGTGTGAAGTAATGTTCAATGCCATCTATGGCTCAGTAGAGACTGCTGACAGCGCTGTTGCTACGACATCTTTGTGTTTCATTTAGTTCGTCTAACGTTAATTCGATCGGATTCAAATTTAAAACATCGATAACTAATTCGGGTATAAACGAGGATTTTTTATATTGCAGGGGAGGGCCACGATGTGCTCAACGCTACTCTACAATATTAACTAGTCACTGACTACTGCAACGATTGTTTCCAATCCAAACAGAAGACACATGGGCTAGTTCCACTCTTTATGTATGATTTTACTAGGATTGGCCTTAACTAAGTCAAGGACTCTTGTATGGATCTGTTATACATAAGCAGCATACAAAAAATTTAAAACTTAATTCCCTTCCTTAATTCCTTCTGCCACTTCTGAACTCCACTGTTGCTGTTGCTTACAGTCTCCGCTCCCACCACGACGTACCTATAACTAAACTCGACGCAGCTTGTTTTCCAAGGTTTTCCAGTTCGATCGCAACCAGCAGCAGACCTCAAGGTTTCCTTTAAAACAAAACAAAAACAGAAACAGAAAAAAAACAATTGACTGCCAATGTTTTCAGCTGTCGCGTCGTTCGCAGTTGGTCTGGGCCCTCTTCTGTTGGCCTGGCCAAAATAGAACAGCAACGGTTTCTAAATAGTCAAATCTCTCAATCGCTTAGCCGGCAAACACTTTTCTCGCTTCGCTGTGGCGTTTTTTCGGCAAAACAAATAGTTTCTTGTTTACGCAAAATTTCATACGTTCCGATTCGGGGAGCGAGTGTGTGGCCGGCTAGGCGACCGGCATGGCGTATGTGATTAGTTTTTTCGTACTATTTTGATCGGGCGCTCAGAGCTATGGTGGAGCTAACTCATCGAGGTGGGGCCAGCAGCATGAAACTTTTTATGCTGATATGAAAACAACAACGCACTCGAATTGTGTGTGTATGTACAGCTGGCTGTGTAGTACACCGAGTGCGCGCGATTGTCATAAAAATCAACGTGAAACAACAATTAGCATTCAAGGTTAACCAGAAATTAAGCGAGCGCCACAATACCAGCAACGCAGTCGTCGCTCCAACCAATCGCTTCTGACCAGCCCCCCAAAGCCAACGGAATTGGTATTGAAAACAATAACCGGTTATATTAAATTTATGTTTTACTGCAAATGTTGACGAAATCGGCAAATGCTGACGAAGCCTTTACCAGAACTCGATTAAATATTGAAGTATAATTTGAAATAAACCAAACAAATGCATTCAAAGCACTTGTGTTACATACACTAGCTAAGCCCAAGCATCGAATACAAAATTATAGTTAAGGAGTGAGAGACTTACAATTTTGTATGTTGTGTGCTGTACATTTCTTAACATTAAATGAAATGTTAAAGTGTCAACTTCCAAATACAAATTCAATCAGTCAAAGACCTCAAGACTTAGGGCATATTATCATAAGTCCAGTCCGTTGACCACGGCAAAGCCTGCTCTCCAAAAAAAAAGTGGCATCATTGCCCTAACGTGCTTTCTATATGAAAGAAGAAACAATCCTTTTAGGCGGGAATCTTACGCTAAGGAAAAACTTGATTAATGCAAATAAACTTGAAACTGAATACTCATTCTGAGCTTTAGTCAGTTTTGGGTCCGGTTTAATTCTTAGCCTGAATCACTATTGTATATATTTTAGAATTATTCTTTGACAACTCTGGTTTCATCTACTAATGGCCCCTAGGGCGACTAATAACAGCCTTGCTCGGTACCTGGATAAGGAACCGAGTGCACTACAGCTGCTGCGGGCACATATCTAAGTTTTTCTCCCTTTTCTTTATTTCTCCTCTCTCTCTTAACATGGTGCGACGTAGGTTGGGGTAGGGAAAAAGCAGAAGAGGTGGGTGGAGGGAGGTGATTTACTTATTATATTAATTTGAACCGATATCCGATCTTTATTATTTCTTCGGCAAATCGATACGTATTGCTATTGAGCTAACTATCTCTATAAGGTACGAATCATCTATCTACAAAAGTGCGGAGATATGGCGTTTTTTCAAAATTGTCTGGGGGCGGGAGGGGCGTGGCAAAAATTGAAAATAAACTTGATCTGCCTGCAAGAGTAAGAAGATTTGTCCCATACATGTCAAACTACTACTCTTACCATTTTTGAGACTATGTTTGTTCCTATGTACGGACGGACGGACAGACGAGCGATTTATTTTATTTCTGCCATAGCCCCAATTCGACTCTTAGTGCTGTTGATGCCGGATCAAGAATATATATACTTTTATAGGGTCAGAAATGATCCTTCTGACAGGTGTAAATATATACCTTCACCACCGGTACAGAGAATTACGACAGTTAACAGTTAAGTGCACAAAGAAAAAAAAACCTAACCCCTTCCCCCGTCTACCAAGTGAATAGAGAGAGGGCGGAAGGTCGAATCGACTTCGATATACCCGTTAGAAATGTTCCCATGTTCCTGCGTTCCCTTATGTGCGGAACATACCCAAGACACATCTAAATAATGGAAACCATTTTAGCAAAGGGTATTTTTTCATTTCCCACCTATAAACTATATACATTTTATCAGGGTGACGAGCTAAATCAATTGAGCTTTTCGGTTCTCTCTCTGTCCATCTATTTTGTCAATTGTCTGTTTACGTAAACTAGTCTCTGGCTTTAAATTGAAACTGGAATCTTTGCCACAGAGTCTTCCTCTTTTTACTCCTGACCACATGGATCGAAGATGACATACTCTTATGGCTGCCATAGGAACTATCGGTCGAAAGTGGGTCTTTGGAGAAAAACTTTATTTTTTAATATAAGTGCCTTCACACTGAATTTTATTCCCTATGATTTTAAGTTCTAAGAATTTGACAAGGTATTCGAGTTTTAAAGCTTAGTACACAGACAAACTAAATCGATTTAGCTGGGTGTCAACTTCATATAAAACGAGAGGCCACAAGCTAACTTCGTCTTTGCCGAAGTTTTTATACATTTTGCAAATGTTTTAATACATCAGAGTTTAAGAACGCCAGCATTAAAACAAATTATTTTCTAAATAAAACCCATTTTCGACCGATAGTTCCTATGACAGCTAAAGAATATAGTCATCCGATTTTGACCAAAACTTCCAAATCTTTGTAAAAGGCATAATATTAATAATTGCTGAAGTGAGACACGCTAACATTAACAACAAAAAAATTTTCTCACAAAACCCACTTTTCGACCGATAGTTCCTATGGCAGCTATAAGATATAGTCATCCGATTTTTTTGAGAAAAACTTCCAAATCTGTGAAAAAGCGTATAAGATTAATAATCGCTGAAGTGGGGGCCGTTAGCTTTAAAAAAAAAAATTTTTTAAAATTTAGAAACCCATAGATAATTACCAAAGCTATTGTCAATCCCATTTTGGAAAAACTTCAAATCTATGAGAAAGTGACCGATAGTTCCTATGGCAGCTATAAGATATAGTCATCCGATTTTGACAAAAACTTCCAAATCTGTGTAAAAGCGTATAATATTAATAATCGCTGAAGTGGGAGACGTTAACATTAAAAACAAAAAAATTTTTCTCACAAAGACCCACTTTTCGACCGATAGTTCCTATGGCAGCTATAAGATATAGTCATCCGATTTTGACAAAAACTTCCAAATCTGTGTAAAAGCGTATAATATTAATAATCGCTGAAGTGGGAGACGTTAACATTAAAAACAAAAAGTTTTTCTCACAAAAACCCACTTTTCGACCGATAGTTCCTATGGCAGCTATAAGATATAGTCATCCGATCCGGTCGGTTCCGACATATTAGCAGTGTGCAGTAAAAAGAAGACTCTGTGCAAAGTTTCAGCTCGATAGCTTTAAAACTGAGAGACTAGTTCGCGTAGAAACAGACAGACAGACAGACAGACGGACAGACAGACGGACAGACGGACGGACAAAGCTCAATCGACTCAGCTCGTCCTCCTGATCAAGAATATATATAGTTTATAGGGTCGGAAATGAATATTTCTATGCGTTGCAAACTTCTGGGCAAAATTATAATACCCTTTGCAAGGGAACTAAAGATAACGTTTGAGTATTAATTAAGTTGACTTGGCTTATTACAATTTTGGGTCCTTAGCAACGTTAATAATTGTTTGTAATGTTCCGACAGTTTTTTTACGACAATTCTGCTTTTCCAAATATCATTTGGGTGTATTTTGTAACCTATTGTAAAATTCTGAATTGCATGATTTTGCTTACTATTCGCCAGTAAATCCCTAAATCCAGATGACATAAAAAATCTAAATTTTATGTACGACAGTTTCACATTTTTGATGAATGGTGTTAGAAACACTACTGAACTGCTTTAAAATCTAAATCTTGCAAACAAGTTTGTTGAATGAAGCACAGTGGTCGGACTTGTATGGAAGTAGGCGACAAAAATAGTTGTAGGTGTCCTTCAGGTCTATAATTTAAACTGTAAGCCTATAACAATACTATAAATATATTTTGAAAAAATGGGCATGGTTATACGCCCAGAAGCCCATGTCACCCATTTATATGTATTTTAATTAAAATACGAGTATATCATTTCTTAAAATACTTCTGAACAGAAAATTTGTCAATAAAATAATTAATTAATCAACAAATAATTCAAAAACAGACTCTTTAATTTGATTGACGATTCAGTATACGTGAAACTGAATGATTAACTTAACTTTGTAAATCAACTTCAGCGAGTGATTCACTTACACTAATGCTACTTGGATAACTGTGAGTTTTAGCTTCCAGAACATTATCGTAACTGGGTAAAATATTATATGAAATTTTGGAGTTAATAGAACGTCGAATAAGTAAGTGGTCTTAAGTTAAATAGGCATCCATCATCATATATTCAGCTTATTCATAACCATTTGCGTCATTTAGCGTCTTTTGTCACTGTGAAAGAGAGCTTCAAATCAAGCCAATCCGAATGCTTCTGCATAACAGTCAAATTGGTACGATTGCAGCTGTGACACCGGATGTAAAATTATTTGCAGACAGCAAAGTTAAAAATCTGCAACTCTTCTAAATCTGCAAAGTATCGAATCGACGATTTTCCGACCTCTTTTAGCATTAGTGCCATTTAGGGCGCACCACTTTCGAAAACCTAATATGTACGAAATGCATTATAAATGATTGCCAAAAATAAACATTTCTAATAATAAATTAAGAAAACAAATCAATTTGTAATTTACTATACTTGCAACAATAAAAAACACATAAAAGAGCACTTAACATGAAAAACACAAACAACAAAACACAAATACTTTCTGCATGCGGATCAAAATATTTTGACGCTGGGCAGCTCCTCCGGGCAGCTCCGGGCAGCTGATTCTTTTACTATTTTAATCTATTATTATTAACAATAAATGATAAGAAATATGAGCATCGGAATCGATCGGCATCACAACTAAAAGCTTAAGTGAAAGTACAAAAAGTAAACGAAAAACAATCAAAAAAGGTCATTTCTGATTTTGCTTTATTTTAAAAGATAAAGCACAATATCCAAATTGTTAAATAATTCAAATCATAGTTAACACCTGTTCGAATGTTATCCATATCATTAAAAGTTATTGTAACTTTTATTTGTTAATTTTTTAAACTTTTAAATGTTAGGTCACTTTGAGACAAAACACAAAGCACCAAATTGCGTAGCAAATGGTTTAAATTTAAGGGATTTTTACACAAAGAGCGAATGGTCACACAAAAAAGGTTGTTTGTTTCCTAAAAGATAATTTAATTATGATATGATCGACATACACTTCAAAAGTGTAAAATTTTGATTTCGTTTTTTGATTTTTGTAAAATTGAAAGTTTCCGCACCACTGTGTATCGTCGAAATTTTATTTTAAAAATTTTTGTTTTATTTTTACTATAAAATTAGAAATTGAAAAGAATAATTATTAAAAATAATATTTTTTTAAAAAAAACTAATATGTTCCTTTTCCATTTTTACCCTTCATATTATTATTATTATTTGGAAAAAAAGAATTGGAACACCTTGATAATTACGATTTATTTTATTGAATTTATTTGACCAACAATCTATTTTAAATTCAATTCAAGTCGGACCCTGATCGATTGAATAAGGAATTATTTATTCATTGGACATTGGAGTGAGTGTCAAAGCTAATTCAATTTATTCTGAGTTTTAAGACTGCATGAGTTACTTTGTTTGCAATAATACTTGCATTGTTCCATTAAAGTGTTGACAAATTTAATATTACGTTTTACCCATCTTTAATTTATGAAAATTATGAAAAAAACCCGCTTTTTACGCATGGTATGCGGTGGCTTCATGTTTATCTGCTGTTTGTCCATTGTTTAAATTTTTTCAACACCAACCAAAAAAATAAGGCAAATAACACTAAACGAGGTCACAATCCACACAGACACACACACTCACACCAAGAGAGTACAAACAATCTGAAGTAAACTGCAGGCAGCTCAACATTATGTTGGCCTGTTACTTGCTGCCTGTATATTATCGATCATGTTTTGAAAACGAAAGTGAAGGCAGACAAACAAACAAACACACACACACTGCGTTTTGTTGACGACAACACAACTCATCGGGGTAGTTGGCGGAGGGGGGCGACAGGCGACGACAACCTACACACTTATAGAAAGATACAGATACAATTTGTCGGTACGCACGACTGACTGGCCCTCAGACAACAATCGTATAATTCCACGGCTAACTCTGCCTGTTCGCCTGTTCCGCAAACAAAGCCAGCTATCGATTTCTACATAAAAAACGAAAGTCGAAAAAACGTTGCACGGCTGGCAAGGCTAGGGCCCTGGAACTTGCGCTCTTCACTTGACCCAGTTTTGGTTCGGCTGTGGAAACCTTGCGCTGACCCCAAGCAAGGTTCAATGTGCGCCCTCAAGGTAAATAACCTCGAACAGTGTCATGTTCAGGGACCCGCCCCTGACCCAGCACTGCACGATCAATGTGTTGTTGTGACGCGACTGCGATTGAAAGAAAAATCAGACGCCTGTTGGTGGTAGCAGGCGAACAGCAAAAAGAGAATACTGGTTACCGTTTCAATTTTCGACAGTTCAACGAACTTGCTGAACGAAATTTTTGAAGATCGTTGACCGCACCACAGGCGGGCGAGAGAGAATCACAAAGTGAGAGAGAGAGAAGGCGAATGATTGCTTAACGCCAGAAAGCCCAACCAAGCTAAATTGATGACTTCAGCTTTTCGAAAATGAGTCATCGTTTGAAACGTAGACTTAACATTGTAGTTTATAACAAATTGTTTATGATTTTTTGTTGTTGTTTTGCCACTGCCAATCATCTGACCCTATATGGAGGGTCCCCACTCACCATACGATCCCCAGCATTTTTATAAACTTTTCCCCTCTTCTCTCTATTGCTATAAAACATTAATTTTTTTGTTTAAACGCGAAATTATAAACTTTTTGTAACAAGCGCTCAGCAAGCGTTTGAAAGACGTTTGTTTAAATGCATTTTTACACGCTTCACACAAAGTTGGATAAGCGTGTTGGGTGGGGCGGGGGTGGTGGGCGTTGGCAGCTCGGCCGACCTTGCTGATAAGCATGACGATGTCGTAAACAATGACGATGACGCACGCACAGCTGGAACTCTAAAAGTGGAAATTTGAATAGGGCCAAAGCTTAGAGAGCAACAACTGGGTGATCTTCCAACCGGGGCACACTTTCAATTTCATTTGGGACTTTTCAACGTTGACCATTTATCCAAAATCCCAGGCGTTCAGTTCTCTAGTGGAAGTGGAAGTATATCTCTGGAGCTCTTAAGCTTTTTTGGATAAAACGTGATTTCTATGCACTTGAAAAAATTCTTAAACTAAAATATTATGTGTTAATGAGTTTATTTAACTTTGAGCAAAATATATTAAAGGCGTCCTTTAATTTCCGATTGTATTTTAAGGTAAGTTTGTCAATGTTTGCAGCAGTTTTAGGATTTTTATACCCTTGCAAAGGGTATTATAATTTTGCCCAGAAGTTTGCAACGCATTGAAATATTCATTTCCGACCCTATAAACTATACAGGGTTGTCCATATTCGACGGACCCATCTGGCAACGCCATAACTTTTGACAGAGATGTCAGATCGCTTAATGACATACCGCGTTTGAAGCGTCAGTCCAAGCAGATTTTTTACCATGGAACAATACACGCCACGCGAGCGCTCTGAAATAGTTGAAATTTACATTCAACAGAACAAGTCAATTGTGAAAACTCAACGTGCTTTTAAAAAATTTCACATTTTCACATTTCACATTGAATGGGACCGTAAATAAGCAAAATTGCCGTATTTACGCCACTGAAAATCATCAGGAGATTCAAGAAGTGCCTCTTCATGACGAAAAAGTCACAGTTTGGTGCGGCGTTAGTGCGAAAACGGTCATTGGGCCGTTTTTCTTCCAAAATGAAAATGGCCATGCTGTTACCATCAACCAGGAGCGTTATCGCGACATGATGACCAATTTTGTGATGCCAATTATTCGTCGAAAGCGTATGAGGCAGTTCTGGTTTCAACAAGACGGCGCTCCACCGCACACAAGTCGCATAACAATCGATTTTCTGAAGAAATTGTTTCCGGGCCGTTTGATGTCGAAAAGTGGTGATTTGGACTGGCCACCGCGTTCGCCCGATTTGACGCCGCCTGACTTCTTCTTGTGGGGATATTTGAAGTCAAAGGTTTTCGTTAACAAGCCAAGGACCGTAGAAGAGCTCAAGGACAACATTCGTGAAGAAATAGCCGCTATTCCGGCCGAAATGTTGGCGAAATCGATGGAAAATGCTGCAAAAAGGGCACAATACGCCATCAACGCCAGAGGCGTCCATTTGAGAGAAATCATATTCAAAAATTGATGTAAACAAATCTACTTGGAACAAATTAAATGATTAAGATTGCCAACCGCCAAATTTTTATTTTTTTCTTTGATTTTTTAAAAAAAAAACATGGGTCCGTCGAATATGGGCAACCCTGTATATATTCTTGATCAGGGTGACGAGCTGAGTCGGTTGAGCTTTGTCCGTCTGCCTGTCTGTCCGTCTGTCTGTTTCTACGCAAACTAGTCTCTCAGTTTTAAAGCTATCGAGCTGAAACTTTGCACAGAGTCTTCTTTTTACTGCACACTGCTAATATGTCGGAACCGACCAGATCGGATGACTATATCTTATAGCTGTTATAGGAACTATCTGTCGAAAAGTGGGTTTTAATGAGAAAAACTTTTTTGTTTTAAATATTAACGTGTCTCACTTCAGCGATTATTAATATTATACGCTTTTATACAGATTTGGAAGTTTATGTCAAAATCGGATGACTATATTCTATAGCTGTCATAGGAACTATCGGTCGAAATGCTGGCGTTCTTAAACTCTGATGTATTAAAACATTTGCAAGGGTATAAAAACTTCGGCAAAGACGAAGTAAGCTTGGCCTTCTCGTTTTTATTGAATATTTCCATTGTGACTGATTTTAACTACTTTTGTGATATCTGAGGATAACAGTCGAAAATCACAATCGGTTGCGTTTCCATGAAATAACATCAAAACAGAGTCCAAAAGCACATGATAATAATATATTGTTTGGTCAAAAACCTTCGTAAATAACCTTATTTACGCGTGTTCGGCAAAATTATGAAGAAAAGCTAAAATTACAACCAGGGCTGAAAGTTTAAAAATGAATTATTTTATAATTATATATTACAAATATTTTTATAATTGTACCAAAAAAATTAATTATTTGTAATTATCAGTAATTAAGGTGATTTCCGATGCAATTTTTTATTACATGGAAGTATTTGAATTGGTACAAAATATTTAATTACCCAAAAAATTATAAAGGTAAATAACTTTCGTCTTCCTTATAGCCCTGATTACAATCAGAACTTCAGTCCCAATAAGTTTTTTGGAGCTCCGATTTGCGGAAATTTTAGTTTCGAGGTTTTTGGAAAATCGCAATTTTATGTCTTTATTATTCAAAATCGTATTTAGTGTTTCTTAACTATTAACTTTATTAATACCAATGAAGGCTTCTAATAATGTCCATTATCCTTTTGGCAAATGCCCATACGGACATCCGAAGTAACGAGAAGTCTTATACAAAAATAAGGGAAGACTAAGCAGAAGCAGGAGTTACGATTTCGCCACTTTAACTTTTTGCAAGTATGGAGCTAAGAATTTGAATGTTACGCTTAACAGTCAATGTTACCCTTAACAGCACATATGTGGAGGCTGTGAAAATTGTCTGTGAGCCTTATTGTGCTTTGAGCAGCTGACACAGCATTGAGAATGCATTGATCAGCTGTACTGCATTTAACTAAAGTGATTAAAAAAAATAAAAAATCCCACCCCATGCCCTTGGACTTAAATTTTGTGAACAAGGCTTGGCCGAGCTTCTGCAAAAAAAAATTACATTGAAAAAATTACATTGACATCAAAACAAAATACAGATGATCCAGCAGTGTAACCATCGACAGTTAAACTAAAAAATACCACAAACTTAAATTTTGGCGCAATTTTTATTCTTAAGTCTGTTCACACTGCTCTTATGTTCCTCGGTGACAAAACATATGGCGAAGTTAGCTAAATTACGTACGTCGGATGTCCGTATAGGGCTTAAATTTCAAAATCGAGAAAATAACTTTCTTCATCATCTGGCAAGGCATGCCCGTAATGCGAAGTAACGAGAAGTTTTATACCAAAATTGAGGGAAGGAGAAGCATTAGTCATGATTTTTCGAGATATAATACTCAACAGTTAATGTTACACTTAACAGCACATTGTTGGAGTCTATATAAATAAGCTGTAGGCCTCGTGATACTGTGAACATTTAACTTACAATGTGTGGACCCAATGTCACGTCGCACAGTGGTCCCAAATCCCAAAAAGACGGCCAAAAGCCAAAAAACGTATTTGATTCTGCTGAAAGGTTTTTGGGGTCGCTGATCACGAATCCGAAGTCAAAATTTAGAAAACAAAATGGCTGAATAAATATGGCGTACAATTTCTTCGAAAACGTATTTGATTTGGCTGTAACGTCGAAAAAACGTGTTTTTCGATAATATCTCCATAACTATTTGACAGAATTTTTTTCATATCGATTTTCGTTCTTAGCGGACCAAAATACTTTAGAAAAAGTTGGTTTGGTGAATTGGGAGAGAGTGTTGTCGAGCAGTGTATATAGTGTATATATTATGTAGCGACAAATGTGGCACAAAAATCATCACCCAGACTAAATATGCAGCTATCTGCAGCTAATTTTTGGATATGTTTTAAAGAATTGTCTAAACAACAATTTCTTATTTGTTTGAGAGTGGGATTTGATGGGAGTTTTGACTTATGGCTTCTTCTAACACGACTTTTCAGAATGTGACCAAGAAAAAACCTCTACTTTTATTAACGATTCACTATCTTATGCATTGTTAATAATAATTTTGAGCAATACATTTAAATTGTACTTACTTCCTACAGTAGAATCCATTTTTCAGAATCCAAATAGGTTAATTTTTCGCGATTCTATACGCTTCCAAACGTTATCTTATTTTCGATGCATGACGAGTAAACGATGAGGCACGATCGACGCTGGCGAACGGAGTTCATGCCTGAGCCAGGTGGGGACACTCCTCCTTATTAACAGTCAGAATACAAACTAGATGTACCACTACAACTATTCAAATCATTAAAAGTGCACAACAAAAATATTTTTTTATCGACTTTTGGCCTGCTTTTTGGGATTTGGGACCATAGTGCGTCGTGACTTGTGTCTTTAAGCCATAAGCGATGCACTGAAGTTTTATTAAAAAAATGAGGAAAGCTAACTTCGGCTCGACTGAGGTTTATATACCCTTGGAGCATGATATATGCTGTCAGTTAGTTATATGGCAATACAATATATTCATCCGATTTGATCAAAAAGTCATCCGATCCGGAGGGTCCGACAAAGGTGCAGAGTATTTGTAGGTATAAAAAAAGAGAGGGTGAAACTAATTTCATTTGTGCCGGCAATGAATTACTGTTACACTTGTTTAATAAAAGTAGCCAACAAAATATGCCAAAGACTTTATATACTTATTTTTACCCTAAGTCTACGGCTCAATGTCTAAATATATCGCAATAAATAAATATCAACTTTTATTGTCCAATTTGTTCACCCATTCTTAAGAATGTTTATCACGCAACGAATACGCAAGTCTCGTTGCCAATTGTTCTAAGGTTAAACATATTTGGTTTCTTAGAATACAAATGCGAGAATTTGGATTGAATCTGAATTGTTTCTAAGCACTTTCTAAATAAACATTTAACGTAAATTATAACTTTTGGGGCTTTCGGGCTTATTATTTACACAGGTTCTGTTTATACACACATAAGGGTTACCATTTACATTATCACTTAAGCTTGTCTCTATCGATAAATGTACACACTTATTCTACTAAAAATTTAATAACGCCTTCTGCTACAGCGTTCTCCTCCGCGGGGTTCATCCATCCAGTGTGACCATTGTATTTTTCCTAAAACACTATGACTCCAAAATACTTATCGATACATTTTCATGTGGCAGCTACATGCAAAAAACCGCCAAGAAACAGGGCATAAAGCATTTTTCTGCTTCGGTTCAGGTTCGGTCCAATCAGCAATTTTCTTACCTATAGTCAGTAAGGTTCTAAGATACAGGCAGACCAAAAGACATACACAACGTGACAGAACACGAAAGTGAGTTTTGACTACTATCACAAAAAGAAGGTAACTTATATTTACATGATCTGCAATGATGTAACTATATATTTATATGTGATTTGCTGAAACTTGGCGTACGACCTTCTCTAACGCCGTACTTCTGATGCTTTTCATAAATCTTTATAAGCAGCCTTTCGGGTAATCATATACATAAGATAAATTGGCTACCTTCTTGTATTCATTTTTCTCGCAGTGTGAATTTTTGTTTAAACAAATGAGTCCAAAGCTCAGTGAAGAATTTCAATTTCCCCGCATAAACAAATTAACCCAACCACCAGTCACATAAGATATATACACATACAAGCATACGAAGCAAATACTGAAAGCACACTTGTATACAAACTTGTCTGTGTGCGTCTAAAGGTACATTGTTTGTGACTTATCAAACACACACCAACTGCGTACACTTTGCGCTCTGCTCTTTAAAGCTGTACGCCTATTCGAATTAGTACAAAATAATACCGTATTTCCTAGAGTTTTACGGATTTACCGTTATGCCGTAGCAGAGCTGAGGGCGACGATCACTGTATAAGTGTTATTTCCGTTTAACTTTGCAGCTGTGCTCCGTATACAAATTTGTATTTTGTTTATACAATTTAACAATACAAAGCGTAAAAAAGTTTAAAACATTTTAAATAGTTTGCTAATTGAACAGGCGATCAGCGGAAAGAGCAGCAAACGGTCCCCCCTGAAAAAAGCTGACCAACAAATTGGATTTCATTTTTGAGTGTGTTTTTGTTTTCGGACGCTTCGCGACGCCGCTGAGTTGATAAGCAAGCGCGTGAGCGCTCCCGCCTCCCCGGCTATGGCCGCAATACATTTTCGACAAGCGATCCGCTGGTCTGTGGATGACGAATAAAAGTGGGTCACAGTCAGAGGCAGAGAAACAGCGACAAGAGTGGTTTTATGTATGCATGCGTGAACACTTACAAAACCATATGTGCAGAGAAATCGAGAGAGACCACAACAATTTTTGATACGGACCAAAAATTGTGTCCACAAATTTCAAACTTATGTTCTATGATAAATTTTTAAAATAACATTTTCAGTTTGTCTGGGAATGCTAATTAATAGTTAGTTGAATCAATTTTACTTAAGGGGTTATATACAGTTAGGATTTTCAAAAAATCGATTTTTTTTTTTTTGCATTTTCTTAATATATATATATCTGAGTATACACACACAAAATTTCAAGTCGATCAGACGAATATTTTCGAAGTTATAGACACATTAGTGAAAAAAAATTAACTACATGTAAAGTGCTTTCAAAACTTTAATCGCGTTTTTCTCGAAACGGGATTTTCAAAGTCGGTGAGCAAGATTTCTCAGAAACGGCTGAACCGATCGGTCTGAAATTTTTACACAAGCTTCCTAACTATATTTTTTAGTAATTAATCGAAGGATTTCTCGATCCGATGAAAATTTCTCATTTTTCTAAACAATTAAAGAGCCCAATTTTGGTCGAAAATCGAACCTTTTGCTTTGAGTAGCCGCCATTTTGTCAAAAAATTTTTTTTGCTAATTCCTTCGATTAATCACTAGATTATTCATTATATTAATGAAATTTATTTGGTTTTTGCATTTTGGATGATCCAGTCCAGAGATATCGTGCTCACCGCAAGAGGCCTTTTTTTTGCGGACCTCTGCAAAATTGGCAATATCAACGTTCCCGATGATTATTTTTGGCAATAAAAAAATGTAAATATAGTTTAAGGTTGTCATAATATACCTGCCGAGTTTCAAATCAATAAACCAAATAGTTTGCTTAGAAAAAATTCTTCAAAAATGCCTTTTTTTCGACCTCCTAACTGTATATAACCCCTTAAATCTACAGATATTTTTCGACAAAATTGTACCCAATTTATTACATCTGTGCCCCACAAATTCTTTACTATGTACCAAAGCTATACAGACAATGATTTCACCAGCCCTCGTAAAATTCTTATTTTTAATTATATTTGATTAAGTTTTTGTTTTAAAAATGTTAAGAAAAATCTTTTTTATAAAAATATATTTTTGGTTTTGCTGGACCTTTCTGTGGAAATGTCCATATATAATAAAACCAGTTTCATATTGGTTGTTTCACAAATACTTGAATTATATTCAACAAAATTTTTGTTTTGTGCATGAATAAATTTTCAACATATCCAGACACGACTTAATAGAGAGCAATTCATGTTCAAAGGTCCAGCGAGAACCAAGTGATCAAGCGTCTAGATTTGCGGAGTATTGTGACTACATTATAGAAACTACAACCAAATTTAATTATTCATAACATTGCTATGGTAGCTATTTGAAAAAACGACCGATCTGCCCGATGTCGACTTATTTGCAAAACTTTATAAATATAAAACACACTTACCAAGTTTCAATCAAATAACTTCGAAACCGATTTTAAAATTTCAATTTGTTTATAACTTATTTAATATCTTTCAAACCATAAAAGTATCCAACTTTTCGAAATCACCATAATAATGTAAGTTATATCAAAGATTTGTCGATATTATAGATGACGCATCTGAAATATACAGGGTTGCCCATACTCGACGGACCCATGTTTTTTTTAAAAAAATCAAAGAAAAAAATAAAAATTTGGCGGTTGGCAATCTTAATCATTTAATTTGTTCCAAGTAGATTTGTTTACATCAATTTTTGAATATGATATCTCTCAAATGGCCGCCTCTGGCGTTGATGGCGTATTGTGCCCTTTTAGCAGCATTTTCCATCGATTTCGCCAACATTTCGGCCGGAATAGCGGCTATTTCTTCACGAATGTTGTCCTTGAGCTCTTCTACGGTCCTTGGCTTGTTAACGTAAACCTTTGACTTCAAATATCCCCACAAGAAGAAGTCAGGCGGCGTCAAATCGGGCGAACGCGGTGTCCATTCCAAATCACCACTTTTCGACATCAAACGGCCCGGAAACAATTTCTTCAGAAAATCGATTGTTATGCGACTTGTGTGCGGTGGAGCGCCGTCTTGTTGAAACCAGAACTGCCTCATACGCTTTCGACGAATAATTGGCATCACAAAATTGGTCATCATGTCGCGCTAACGCTCCTGGTTGATGGTAACATCATGGCCATTTTCATTGTGGAAGAAAAACGGCCCAATGACCGTTTTCGCACTAACGCCGCACCAAACTGTGACTTTTTCGTCATGAAGAGGCACTTCTTGAATCTCCTGAGGATTTTCAGTGGCGTAAATACGGCAATTTTGCTTATTTACGGTCCCATTCAATGTGAAATGTGAAAATGTGAAATTTTTTAAAAGCACGTTGAGTTTTCACAATTGACTTGTTCTGTTGAATGTAAATTTCAACTATTTCAGAGCGCTCGCGTGGCGTGTATTGTTCCATGGTAAAAATCAGCTTGGACTGACGCTTCAAACGCGGTATGTCATTAAGCGATCTGAGATCTCTGTCAAAAGTTATGGCGTTGCCAGATGGGTCCGTCGAATATGGACAACCCTGTAAAGTGTTTGTTTGTGGGAGCTGACATTTGATCCCAATTTTTTTTTCTAGATTCATTTATGAGGATCCATAAATTGCAATTTAGCTGCGCTTTTTAAGAGATAAGCGTTGGTTCAGTGAGTAGGCACGCTGCCTTTTATTTTTACTTTGCAGGTTCGAGTCCATGTTGAGGCTAGATCAACCTACAATAGTTTTTTTTTATTTTTTCAATTTTTATACACTTGAAAAGTGTATTATAATTTTGCCCCGAAGTTTGCAACGCATAGAAGGAATCATCTCCGACCACATAAAGTATATATATTCTTGATCAGCATGACAAGCTGAGTCGATTAAGCTTTGTCCGTCCGTCTGTCCGTCTGTCCGTCCGTCCGTCTGTCCGTCTGTCTGTTTCTACGCGAACTAGTCCCTCAGTTTTGGAGCTATCGAGCTGAAACTTTACACAGAGTTTTCTTTTTACTGCACGCTGCTAATATGTCGGAACCAACCGGATCGGATGACTACTTCTTGTAGCTGCCATACAAATGTTCGTTCAAAAAATAGGTTTTAGTAAGAAAAACTGTTTTGTTCTCAATATTACTGCTCTCAAACACTGTCATTGGTAATATGTAATGTTTTTAAGCAGATCTGCGAAGTTTGGTCGAAGTCGCTAACCGTTGAGCCAAGCTATTTCAAGTGTATCAAAACTTCTGTACAGACGAAGTTAGCTATGCCTTTCTCGTTAATTTTATTAGTGCTTTTTAAAAAAAGTATAGCCGAGGCGCTCATTCGTCGCCATGGCTAACAACAAAATCGCTGGGCCACACGATGTCGCCATGGCAGCATCAGATGTTGCATGGACAAAGACCATATCCGAAGGCAGAAATGAAATTGAAGCAACGGCTCTTATTTCACACAAACGATATAAAAACAAGTGAGAAAGTCGGTCAAGCCCGACTATAATATACTCTGTACCTCTCTCTCTCTCTCTCTCTCTCTCTCCCTCTCCCTCTCTCTCTCTCTCTCTCTCTCTCTCTCTCTCTCTCTCTCTCTCTCCCTCTCCCTCTCTCTCTCTCTCTAAGATTGTGCGGCGTTGGTTGTGAAAGGGTGGGTGGTGGGTGGCGGGGGTGGCCGGGAGTGATTCAGATTCACTTATTTGCTCATAACTTGAGAACCGCTCGTCCGATCTTTATCATTTCTTTGGCAAATCGATACATATTCCTAATGGCTAACTATCTCTAGAAGGTACAAATCATCTATCTACAAAACTGTGGGAGATATGACGTTTTTTCAAAATTGTGGGGGCGGGAGGGGGCGTGGCAAAAATTGAAAATAAACTTGATCTGCCTGCAAGTATAAGAAGCATTTGTCCCATACATGTCAAACCTCTATCTCTTACCATCTCTGAGATCTGTTTGTTCATACGGACGGACAGACAGACGGACAGACAGACGGACAGACGGACATGGCTATATCGACTCGGCTGTTGATGCTGATCAAGAATATATATACTTTATAGGGTCGGAAATGATTCCTTCTCCCTGTTACATACTTTTGCACAAACTAAATATGCTCTATGTACCTTCGGTACAGAGTATAAAAATAAGAAAAAACTGGGAATTTTTAAAAATACGACGGTTGATCGAAAAAATTTTGATATAAGACTGTCGGAAAAAAGAATTGTTTTTCTTTATGTTTGTAAAACATGTTTTCGGATCTGATTGAAAGTTTTACAGTTTTACAGGGTGCTTATAAGACCCTAATCAAACGTTTATGCAAATACAAAAAATTTCTGAATGTATGCAGTACTCTTAAAAAAAACAGATTAACGAGATTTTTCATGTCTTTTTGGAACGACCCGACAGCGAGTATAGATAGTTCACACTGCACGTGTTTCGCACATAGAAATTTTTGCTGTTAAGTGTGGCAATGGCACTTGTTGCAACGCCTGCTTGTGCGATTCGGCGCCCAGCTCATAAAAAAGAGCAAATTCGCACTGAAAATCAGAAATTCAGCTGTGGAATTAGTCCTAAGGTGATTTAGCCTTAATTTTCTAAACCAAAAGGAGGGAGAGAGCTGTAACGGGATCTACATAGGAACAACGAAGCGCTCTCTGAGCACGCGAATAAATGAGCACATACGGGACGCACAAAAGGGAAACAACAACAGCCTTAGCACAACATATAAACACAACAAACCACCAGCTGATTTTGGGAATCGAGTATTGACTTGAGCATAGAGGCAAAGTTAGAATGACTCTGGACTCTGCGAATACAAGAAAAAGGAGAGCAGGCATTAATTTTAAAGACGATATCGACAGACGAATTTCATTACTCCGGGCAATCACAAAGAGAACATCTAAACAGCATAACAATTCTAACAAATACAAAACATGACGAATAAAACAATTAACAGACAAACAATCATGCAACAACAAAACATGACGTCCACTAAAATAGTATTTAAAAATTAAAATATGTAAAATATGTATGTATGTCTAATTGTATTCATGTTTTTGAAAAAATATACCTCCGGGAATTGCCGAAACGCTAGGAAAACCTAAGCCAAAAAGTGTTTTGACCAGGAAGGAAAGACGGCCGAAAAAACCCCCCAATCTACACCACAAAGGGCAAGAAAGTTTAAATAAAATAAAAGCATTTTGAAATTTGTTTTCTAGAAAAATTGGGCTTAAATGTATAATGTAGTCATTCATTTTAGCGTTACCATTAAAAATAAAAATTAATCAAACTAGGCGTTATTTTGAAAATGCACAAAAATTACTACCTACGTTGTTTGTGCATGTTTTGATTAAATAAACTTATAAAGATAAAAAAAGATTAATATGCTATTTTTTACAAATATAGTTCATAATCCTTTTAGTATTGTGGTTTTTGAATGTTGTCCCTATAACGAATGGAATAATCCGATGTCCTATACGGCCTTTTGCGATCTGTACGCACTACCGGCCTTATGGGTTCTCTGCGCTCTTTCGACTTTTTGCGTTGTTTACGCACTTTCGGCCGCGGTCCAGAACTCAGCTGAAGTTCAATCCAGGGCATATAATGGGTGATGCTTATGAATAGAGCCGGACTCTTGGCCATACCACAATTTGTACCCATCAGCGCTATGCCAGCTTGAACATAACGAGGTTTACTGGACGCATCCAGTGGGCAGAATAGAGCTGCCCCACCATTTATCATACACGAGTCGTTATTCAATTCATCCATGGCGCACAGATATTTGGAGTCCAATATTCTCGTTTCTGAGTTAACATAACTGGGAGGCAGCTGCGAGCTACAATCCAGCTGTGACATGATACGATAATCCTGCTTTCGCAAAATGTTAGAATCATTCGCATTCTCCGAGTTCATCCAACCGGTGGTCTTACAGATTTCCCACTCGAATACAGTCTCAGCTGTGGGCAGACACATATAACGAATATGTGGTAAGTTTATATCCAAGGCTAGGTTGAAGATTAAAATGGCAAGTCCTTCATTTCGTCTTATTTCACGGACGGTCCGAGTATTTGTGTCATATGTTTTCAAATTTTGGTTGGTATCCCATTCACCAGCCGCAATGATAAGATTCTCTTTTGGTATGCCCTCAATTAAGTTGGCAGCGGTCAAAACGGTTTGACAACTTAGCAGAGTCGCTGCGCCTATATACTTATACCCGTTGCTCTCTTTAATGTATATGGAAACCATCCACCCGAACTCACCGACCTTAGCGTCGAAGTCTTCCAAATCACGCTCGTATGTAAATGGCTGGGGTTTCGACTTGCCACATTCTTTTTCGCTCCATATACTAAGATTTTTAATTGTAGGCTACAAAATAGAAATAAAATCTTTAAGTACAAAGTTAAAACTTGAAATCGGAACCAATTTTACCGGAGTAATCGGCTTCACTGTGGTGGTAGTTGGCGAAGGTGTTGTCTGTAGGATAAATTTTTAAGCACCAAATGGGAAGAAGCATTAGAAACCAATTTGACCAGGATACCGGTTGAAATTTTAAGAACTTAAGGAGGTGTGAGTGATTTCTAAAAAAATAGTATTTTACCTTTTTCGCGGGTTTACCATACGGTCTGGATGATTTCACAAAAACATTTGACAACATGGAGCAGAGAAGGATCCCCAGCAACAATTGAAGAAGCAACATTGTACAAACGACCGAAGTGGGCAACCTGAAAGTTTAGGAATAACTGAGCATACCGCGCCTACCGAGTCAAAGAGAAATGTCGTCCCATTCTTAATGCATAATAATAAAACGAAAATGACAAATGTTTTTTCTGAAAATTTCGTGATAATTAAATATTTTTAGAATTATTATTAAGAATTATTCGCAATCTTCTGTGGTTCGTCATTAGTACAAGAATATGTGACAAATAAACTGCAAACGCATTATCAATTTTGTAGATTCTACAATAACTTTGTAAATAATTGCTTCTTTTTAGTAAGTCAATGCAATGACCAAATGATTGAAATGTTATTCATTCTTTTACGGCTCAGTAATAGAACCATTTAAGGCTGTTAAAGATTTTTTGTGGTTCGACACAGGATCCCTTGAAAAATATAATTAACCGAACCTCTCCGCCCTTCCTATTACTTTTATTCATACGTTAGGTACTATTTATATGGCGAGAACTGTTAACATTGGGTGAACTGTTAAAATCTGGTAATACCAAAACAAAGTTTAATATTTTCAGTTTTAATGTACTAGCACTATTAGTGTTGTTTACAGTGAACCAGTTAAACCATTTGGCTAGACATTTTTTGAGCTATTGTCAAATAATTCGGAATCAAACGCGTACAATCCTTTTTAACGCCGAGGATTTCATGCAAAATCTTACACATCCTGGCGAAACTAATTTTTGGGGTTCCCCTCTTTCTCACGGTATGTCCCATAACGAACACTGGGAAGGTCATTGATAAAAAGACTAAACAATAATGGTCCTAGGACAGATTCTTGTGGAACTCCCGATTATTAACTGCATTCAAAGCAATACTCTGAGCCACTTTAGATCTTTGTCTGCCAATTCCTAGCTCTTTTATATTTCTCCATACATTTTAAGAAGATTCCTCAGATAGTGCAAAAGTAAACTTTGAAGTTTAGTATCTACGTTTTCATGCATCACATAGACTCGTTACCATTCTTCTAATGTTTTGGTTTTCATAAAGTAAGTAATCCGTCCTATAGCGTTTCCACTTAATGTCCGGCTTGTCACGCTTGCTAATCGCCCTTTTTATGTCAGAAACAAACCATGGTTTTTGAGCCGGTGTAGATTTTTTATGTCCAAGTGGTACACATGTATTAAATAAATTGGCAATATTTGATTCAGAGATTAAAACCGTAACCGAAACCGTAACCCTTAACCGGTAAAAATACTTTAAAATGTGAAACCGAAACCGTAACCGAAAAAAATTTTTTTCTTAAAACCGGTTATCACTACCGTAATCTAATCAAATATATGGGTTAATTTCGGTTTTTCCTCTACTAGTACAATGAACATTTTACATACATATCAGATTATTCACTGAAGTTGGCTGCTTATTTCTTATGCGCCGTACTGTTGCTAATGGGCTGACATAACTAGGAAGTGCCTGGAAAGTATCTTATACAGGGTTGTCCATATTCGACGGACCCATCTGGCAACGCCATAACTTTTGACAGAGATGTCAGATCGCTTAATGACATACCGCGTTTGAAGCGTCAGTCCAAGCAGATTTTTACCATGGAACAATACACGCCACGCGAGCGCTCTGAAATAGTTGAAATTTACATTCAACAGAACAAGTCAATTGTGAAAACTCAACGTGCTTTTTAAAAAATTAAAAATTTCCATTTAAAATTGAATGGGACCGTAAATAAGCAAAATTGCCGTATTTACGCCACTGAAAATCCTCAGGAGATTCAAGAAGTGCCTCTTCATGACGAAAAAGTCACAGTTTGGTGCGGCGTTAGTGCGAAAACGGTCATTGGGCCGTTTTTCTTCCAAAATGAAAATGGCCATGCTGTTACCATCAACCAGGAGCGTTATCGCGACATGATGACCAATTTTGTGATGCCAATTATTCGTCGAAAGCGTATGAGGCAGTTCTGGTTTCAACAAGACGGCGCTCCACCGCACACAAGTCGCATAACAATCGATTTTCTGAAGAAATTGTTTCCGGGCCGTTTGATGTCGAAAAGTGGTGATTTGGACTGGCCACCGCGTTCGCCCGATTTGACGCCGCCTGACTTCTTCTTGTGGGGATATTTGAAGTCAAAGGTTTACGTTAACAACCAAGGACCGTAGAAGAGCTCAAGGACAACATTCGTGAAGAAATGCCGCTATTCCGGCCGAAATGTTGGCGAAATCGATGGAAAATGCTGCAAAAAGGGCACAATACGCCATCAACGCCGAGGCGGCCATTTGGAGATATCATATTCAAAATTGATGTAAACAAATCTACTTGGAACAAATTAAATGATTAAGATTGCCAACCGCCAAATTTTTATTTTTTTCTTTGATTTTTAAAAAAAAACATGGGTCCTTCGAATATGGGCAACCCTGTATACATTGGTGCTAAACAGTTATATAACATAGAAGGTACTCAGACGCTGGAAATTGTCGGAGCGGAAATTGTTTGATAATTTCCAGAGCCGCTCCGACAATGTAGTGTGACCAGGCAATTGGCAACAACTTTCGGACATTGCCAGTTTTTGCTGTTGCGTAGCACTCTGTCTAGCTCGGACTCACTTTGTCGTATGCGTGCTCATGGTGGAATTAATAAGGTGAACCTAGGCATACATATATTGGCGCTCAGCAGTGGCTGACGGCTTCACCTTTTTAATTGCACATGGTGCGTGCTTAGTTAAACGAAATTGAACATGTTTGATTGTTAGAAAGATACACACACACTTGCACTTGTACACTAGAGCGGTCAATGAAACGGCAAAATGGAAAAAAGGAGGTATCAGCATTCCCAAAGCTTATAT
Organism: Lordiphosa stackelbergi; assembly: GCA_018904235.1. Lineage (NCBI taxonomy): Eukaryota > Metazoa > Arthropoda > Insecta > Diptera > Drosophilidae > Lordiphosa > Lordiphosa stackelbergi. Next base: position 35,907 of record JAEIFU010001266.1, read on the forward strand.
TTGTTGTATAATTAATAATTGTGAAAATCAAAAAATTATATTTTAATTTTAAATGGGCGCGACAGGGTCTCAAAGTTTTAAAAATTATTAATCAAACGACACGTTCACCAAATACAAATTTTTACAAATGGTATTATTACTTCATTTCAATTGTTGACATTGTTTAAAATTCAAAAAGCGATCTACATTTGAGGATATAAAATATTTACATATTTGAATAGTTCATAAATAAAATCATCGCCGACTATTTATAAATGAAAAAAAAATAGATGATAATATGCAACGCTGCATATGAAAACTTTAAACGCCATTCGCGCCCGTTAAAACTCGACTTTTTTATCTTTTGTTTTTATTTACGCTAATTATACTTGAAAACGTATCAGCATGCTCTTAAAAATTTCATATACATGGAACCGCTCGTATATTACGGGTATCACGTGCAAAAAAAATCTGAAAATTAAAAAGTTCTAATAAACAATCTTACTTCTTCATTAATGTGTTTCTAAAACAAACAAGATTGCTACGCAAGGTAGACATATTGAAATGGTGGGGAAAAATCAACAATATTTGCAGATCTTTTTGAGTTATCAAAAGTTGTGTTAGTAGAACCGCCCACATAAGTAAGTGTTGAGTGGTCAGGAGTAAAATTTATAATGACGCCTCGCTGGACTCGCTTGGACAGTCAAACTCTAAATGCTATTATGATATTTATATTTAATTACAATATCGAATAAGATGTCATTTCTGAGAATAACCATTGATTACATGAAGGTACCTAAAGGTAGCGAAAAATAGTATATTGTATATTGTTTATTTATCTAATTAGTTAAATCCTTATGTTAATCGAGTTAAGGATACTTCTGCGAATGGAGTAGTTTCTTATATTTTAGTTAAGAATTACTATATAATGTTAAACTCAAAAACAGGCGAAAATAATTCTGAAAATTCTGTATAAGAAATTTGAATATTTACTTAATAACCGTAACCGTAATCGAACCCCGAAACAGAATAAGGCTAATAACCGTAACCCTAACCGTAACCCATATCTCACAACCGTAATATAACCGTAACCGGAAAAAAGCGATCGGCCAAAACAGTAACCGTAACCCAAACCGTTATTCGTTACGGTTTTAATCTCTGATTTGAATTAAATATTTCTACTTGGACGTCAACAGATGGTTGAAAATATACCAGTTTCCATTGACATGAGTTAAGTTTGTTACCAAGGTCTACGTAGTTTATGTTCTTATAGTCACGATATGTCAACGAATGTTCAGTGTAGTCCAGGTACGGAGAGTTGGTCATAGAGTGAAGCCTTTCTGGTATAGTAATCGGCATCTTCTGACTTTCTTCTTAAAATTGTGAACATCATTTTAAATATAAATAAGTTGTTGTCTACAATATTTCAGTCCAAAAAAATCATTGTATTTAGAAAGTAATCAAAAGTCGAGTCGTTCACTTGTGAATTCAAAAAAATCTCATGAACTCACGAAAAAAATTATCACCCGATATATTGAAGTTTCAAGCAAATGTCATGAATTTTTGGGCTTAATACCGGAAATATGCGGCGTTGTGCAGTTGAAGTATTTTCAACAAAGTGTGAGATTTAGCAGAGGTACGGAAACACATCTTCATATTACCAAACTATTCACCAAAGTTCAAGTTAACCACAACATCTCTTGCAACATAATGAATCTGATTCAATCTGTTTTATAATCTAACTTTACATTTGCAAAATTTTCAGTTTACAGCTTAAATAAAATCAGAGATTATTTTCTGAACCAGTTTTGAGCTTGTTTACACCGAATCTGGATTTGTTTCGAGAAACGAAATCATTATTAATTATTTTAAGGTTTAAACAATGCCTAAAACATGTTTCTGAACCATTTTGAAGCCTCCTTCTTCGTACCCCCTCACAGACTTGGAACATGTTCTGTGGCTTTTTTTCCTAAAGATCAGAAATAATGAAATAATATTGATATACAAGAGGGTAATAGCATACAAAATCAAATTTTCATTTTTCATATATTTTAATTTTTAACAAAAATTGATTTAACACATTACAACTGAATCCATAAAGCTACTGAACTGGAGATCTTCGGTCAGAGCATTATGCTTTCACAGCAAAAAACAGTGCATAGTATAATTTAAAATAAACATATTAACTTGTATTGAGCAAGATTTACTATTAGATTTAAATATAAATGAGTTAATTTTTAATTACTATCAATTATCTAGTCAATTTGAAAGTTATTAAAATCGATGTAAAGACCAGTTAATTTAAAGTTTGTCATATTGAGTTGTATTTTGAGCCATATGAGTCATGCAAAGATTTAAAAGTACTTTGCACATTAGACAGGCCCTTATATTAACTTTTTTTCTGCTTTCAAAATACCGGGCGGAAAAAGTTTCGATTTAGTTCCAATAGATTTAAATTATATCTATAATACAAAGTTTGGTAGCGATAGGATTTCATTTAGTGGACGCCCGCTCGCCCTTAAAATCGAAAGTTTGAAATATTTGGGAAATAAGGAGGATGAATTTCGGATTTAATTTCTCAAAATTCTAAAAAAAATTGTATGTGTTAATTATTTTTTATCCTTTTAGGGGAGCATCATAGCAACATTTTAAATATTAATGTTGCATATTATTAAGCATAAACTTGGTCAGAATCATAAAAACAGCCAATATTTCTCATTTTTTTTTGGTATTTTTTTCGAAGAATTATTAATATATATGATATACTTATTTTTTCCGGGCGAAAAACTATCGTTTTGGTCACAATAGATATAATAAAAAGTTTGGCTGCGATCGGACTACATTTAGCGGACGGGAGCGCCCCAAAAACAAAAAATTTTAAACATACTGCGAATATAAGGGATGAGTTTCGGATTTAATCTCTAAAATTAAAAAAAAAAAATTGAGGGAAGCTAACTTCGGCTGTACCGAAGTTTATATACCCTTAGAGCATGATATATGCTGCCAGTTTGTTATATGGCTATACGATATATTTATCAAAAAAAGTTTTTCTCACTAGAACTACGCATTTTGGACCGATCGTTCCTATGGCAGCTATATGCTATAGTCATCCGATTTAAATCAAACTTCGACAAAATTGTGTGGTAGTATAATATAGATCTGTACAACGTGGGAGCGATAGCATTGAAAACAAAAAGTTTTCTTACTAAGACTTTTTTCAGACCTATCTTTGTATGGCAGCTATACTATATAGATGCCCGATTTGCATAAAACTGGCTGAAATTATGAGAAAGCATAAAGAACTCATAAATACGAGGTTGGGAGGATAGCATTGAAAACAAAAAGTTTTTCTCACTAAAACTACTTTTTCAACCGATCGTTCCATATTTATATAATTATTACAAATGTGCAGCGTATTTATACCAAAAACTTCGGCAAAGTTTGGGCATGAGCTTTCAAATGCATACCGAAACAGACGAACAGACGAGAGACGGATTGACGGACGGACGGAAGGAAAGGGGGAAAAAAGGAAGGGAACAAACAAAGATTTTTTTTGGGGGGGCTCGTAAAACAAAAATTTTTTTGGAGAAAGCAACATTTTATATATATATGTTAGATATTTTGAGCATAAACTTGGCATCATATCAGATTACAACTCTTAAAATTTTAAAAAATTTTTTTAAGTTTTTTTCTCTTTAAATTCTTTAAGGGGAATACCATAGCAACATTTTAAATATTTTTGTTGGATATTTCGAGCGTAAACTTGGTCAGAATCATATCAAAACAGCCAATTTTTGAGAGATTAAATCCGAAACTTATCCCCTTTATTTCCCATATATTTCAAATTTTCGATTTTGAGGGCGAGCGGGCGTCCACTAAATGAAGTCCGATCGCTGGCAAACTTTTTACTATATCTATTGAGACCGAAACGAAACTTTTTCCACCCGGTATTTTGCAATCTATTCTTAAGGGCCATTGTAAAGCACATATATAAATTAAATATTTTTCATATTTAATTTTAGTTTTTACCATACTTGAAGTAAAAGGTAATCATATTGAATTTAATATTTGTAATATTGGTAATTTAAGATATACAGGGTGGGCCATCTAGTGTTTGGAAATTGAACTATTCATAGTTTGACTTTAAAAACGTCAAATGTGGAAATGGAAAGCGACTAATATTTATTAAAAACTTTGACATTCACGAAATGGGTCGCTATTCGCTTAAAGAAAGTTGGGAAATATTAAAAACATATTTCCAAAGTGGTGAGTCCTCGACTCAAACTGTGCGAAATTTGAAAAAAAAAAACATTTAACAAATAAAAACTCAATTTGTGGGTCAATTCGTGAAACTGGAATGTTGGTGGATAAACCAACCCGTGTACGTACTCGTCCGGTGCGCACGACTGAAAACATTGCCAAGTCAGCCGTGGTGGTCATTTGACCGAAATTGTTTTTCATAAATAAATGACATGAACCAACCTTCCCAATAAATGTTCAACCTTTGAATAATATCGAACCGTGTTTTTAATAGCACAACTAAATTCAAATTTTTAAAATGACCACCCTTTGTTGTTGAACATCATTAACAAAGCGCATAGCAGAATAAGTATTCAAAAACTGCCCCCACTCGTATCAGCACCAAAACTAAATATGTGATTAGCATCAATAAGAAACTCACCATCCGAAATTTTTAGTCTCCTAATCGTTCATTTATCTCAAGAACCGCTTACCCGACTTGGATGGGATAAATATATGATGTAGGTTTCAACCATAGATTAAAAAAAAAATTTCGTACATTTTTATTACCATATATTATTAAAATTTTCAAATTCCTATTTCAGGCGTATTATTCAGTTTACACTCGCTCATGTGTGTGTGAGCGTTTAAGTGTGTGTTTGTATTTGTGTCTTAATTGTACATGATATTGTGGAATCAGGCAACTCGACTGCAAGGCTCTAACTTGTTTTTTTTTTCGATGTTGCTTCGAATTATGAAGTCAAAGAAAAACTTACAAAATAATCCAACAGAATTTTAAAAATTATTGCGGCACATTTCTTAGCTAGCACTTCTCAAGGTTGCCTAGAATTTCCTCAATCCATGGTACATAAGGTGTGATGCTTATAAAAAGAGCCGGACTCTTGGCCATACCACAATTTGTACCCATTAGCGCTATGCCAGCTTGAACGTAACGAGGTTTACTGGACGCATCTAGAGGACAGAAAAGAGCAGCTCCAGCATTAATCATACACGAGTCGTTATTCATTTCATCCATGGCGCATAGATATTTGGAATCCAATATTCTCGTTTCTGAGTTAACATAACTGGGAGGCAGCTGCGAGCTACAATCCTGCTGTGACATGATACGATAATCCTGCTTTCGCAAAATATTAGAAGCATTCGCATTCGCCGTGTTCATCCAACCGGTGGTCTTACAGATTTCCCACTCAAATACAGTCTCCGCTGTGGGCAGACACATGTAACGAATATGGGGTAAGTTTATATCCAAGGCTAGGTTGAAGATTAAAATGGCAAGTCCTTCATTTCGTCTTATTTCACGGACGGTCCGAGTATTTGTATCATATGTTTTCAAATTTTGGTTGGTATCCCATTCACCAGCCGCAATGATAAGATTCTCTTTTGGTATGCCCTCAATTAAGTTGGCAGCGGTCAAAACGGTTTGACAACTTAGCAGAGTCGCTGCGCCTATATACTTATACCCGTTGCTCTCTTTAATGTATATGGAAACCATCCACCCGAACTCACCGACCTTAGCGTCGATGCTTACAAATCACGCCCAGATGCGAATTCCCGGAGAAGGCCACATTCTTTTTCGCTCCATATACTAAGATTTTTAATTGTAGGCTACAAAATAGAAATAAAATCTTTAAGTACAAAGTTAAAACTTGAAATCGGAACCAATTTTACCGAAGTAATCGGCTTCACTGTGGTGGTAGTTGGCGAAGGTGTTGTCTGTAGGATAAATTTTTAAGCACCAAATGGGAAGAAGCATTAGAAACCAATTTGACCAGGATACCGGTTGAAATTTTAAGAACTTAAGGAGGTGTGAGTGATTTCTAAAAAAATAGTATTTTACCTTTTTACCATACGGTCTGGATGATTTCACAAAAACATTTGACCACATGGAACAGAGAAGGATCCCCAACAACAATTGAAGAAGCAACATTGTGCAAACGACCGAAGTGGACAACCTGAAAGTTCAGGAATAACTGAGCATACCGCGCTTATAGTATATTAATTGTTGTCTCAGTCAAAGAGAAATGTCGTCTTATTCTTTATGCGTAATATTAAAACGAAAATGACTAATTTTTTTTTGTTTTAATTTCGTGATAATTGAATATTTTTAGAATTATAATTAATAATTATTTGCAATCTTTTGTGGTTTGCCATTAGTACAAGAATATGTGACAAATAAAAGGCATACCCATTGAAAATGGGTAAAAGGGGATCATGAAGTTGTGCAAATGTATGTAACATGAAGAAGGAAATATTTCCGACCCTATGAAATATATATATTCTTAATCAGCATCAACAGCCGAGTCGATATAGCCATGTCCGTACTCAAATCAAGTTTGTTTCAGATTTGCAAAAATTTCCGACCTCCCCACTTAAACCGCAAAAACCGAAAGAGTCACAATTTTAAAGTTACAACCTCGGCGCCTAATAAGTATTACCTTAGGACTAATATTTATCTATTTTGAAAAGCGCAATAAGATCCGAGCAGAAACACCAAAGCTATTCACGAAACAATATTGCTTGTGATACGGAGGGGAGAGCTCTTTGCCTATTTCAGAGTCAGTGTTCGCTTGCGAATGTGTGTGTGTGCGTGTGTGTCTCAATTGTACAGGATATTTTGGAGTCTGGCCACTCTACGGCATAGCTCTTACTTGTTTAATTTTTTAGTTTCAGTAAGAGTTTTTTTTGTGGTTTGGTACAGGATCCCTGGAAAAATATAATGAGCCTAACCTCTCCGCCCTTTCTATTACTTTAAATCATACGTAAGGTACTATCTATATGCCGAGATCTGTAAATATGTCAATTGTTAAATAAACATACCAAAAAAAAGTTTCAAATTCTTTTAGCCTAAACGATCTTACAACGTTTTGATGTACTACCGCTAATAGTGTTGTTTACAATGAGTCGAAAAAAACAATTTATCTAGACTTTTTGAGCGATTGTCGATTGGCGAACAATCCTTCTTAACGGCAAGGAGTTTATGCAAAATCTTACACATCCTGGTGGAACTGATGTGTGGGTTTCCATTCTTTTTAACACCATGTCACATAACGATAGTGCATTATGTGTTCATGTTTTGTGGCACAACAACCAAGCGGATGGAGTAAAATCTCTGAAAATAAGTATGATTCAGATTGGATGATCAACAAAAAAGTTTTATAGAAAGACAGAATTTTCCAAAGCTGAATCTTAGTACTAAGTTTCCTGATAAAACTGCTGTGGAAAAGTCAGCTCTTATATTTTATGGTTTAGACTGTGCGGCAGTCAGTCAGCCAATTGGTCAGGTACCACGAAACGAAGAAGTGAAGCATACTTGATCTTTATTTAGCCAACACCTCACCTCATTGACCAACACCTCTTATTAACTCAAATAAGAATTGTGAAAAATGTGCAATATTTTAAAAACGATTAAACGGCAGCCATAAAATCCTTGTGATAATCTGACCTCATTAAACAATTTTGTAAATTTTGCTATTTTTGGGACAGCTTATTCTACAACACAACTATTTACCCTCTACTATTGCAGTCTATTAAATCATCATACAAATTTTAGGAATAAGAAAATTTAGCATATTTCGCGATTTTTATACCCTTGGACAGGGTATATTGAAATTGTCCGGATGTTTGTAACGCACAGAAGAAGCATCTCCGACCACATAAAGTATATATATTCTTGATCAGCTTGACGAGCTGAGTTGATATAGCCATGTCCGTCTGTCCCTCCGTCTGTCCGTCTGTTTCTATGCAATCTCCTCCGTCAGTTTTAAAGCAACCGTAACTAAACTTTGCGCAAAGTCTTTTGGTACAAATACGCTGCACATTTGTCGGAACCGGCTGGATCGGGTGACAAAAGTAGTTTTAGTGAAACAACTTTTTTGTTTTCAATGCTATCGCTCCCAACCCTCGTATTTATAAGTATTTTATGATTTTACAAAAGGGGAGCGGACATAGGAAACTCCTACGACCATCATCTAATGGTAGCGGTCATCCGTCTCAGGGCGGCTGCGATTGTCAAATCAGAAAATTCGAGACCAAAGGCGAAATACTTCACCGACCGACTCAAGCAAACGGCGGTTAAGGAAAGCTTTAAGGAAGCGTTGAATCTGAGGGCAGGATCAGTCGTGTCGAAAGATGACGCTACAGCAGCAGAGAAATGGAGTGAAGTGAAGGAAATTTACCTGAATGTTGGTGACAGCATTATCGGTAAAATCCCCAGAGGTCACCGCCCCTGGATGAGTGAACGGACATGGACCCTAATAAGCCAACGAGCGGAAATCAGGCAGAAATTGCAGAATCCACACTCACCACATCAAGAAACGGCTTTGAAGCAAGAGTTTCGAGCTAAAGTCCGTGAGATTAAAAGATGCGTGCGCCAGGACAAAAACAGCCGCATCAACAATTCGCATACGCAGAAAATGCAGCAGCAAACGGTGACCTGAAAACGGTTTAGCCTAGTACGGAGGGCGTTCGAATTTTACTTCAGCTGTCAAACTCCATATAAAAAAATTGCTTAAGGAATTTTTCCTTGCCTCATTCTGATGTTGGGTACGCAGAAAGCCAAGCAATACACACAAGGAATTTTGAGAGTTGCCATATCGACGAACCGTGTGGACTGTATCGAACAGCTGATATTTCTCCCAGAGATATTGTGCAGTCATTTATTCCTTGTGTCAGCTGTCAAAAGGCAAGGCAAAGAGAAAAAAAAATGGAGTGCAAGACTAAAAATCGGCTACAAAATTTTAGTTATGGCGACAAAAATGCATTAATTGATGCAGTGAAAAACAAGGCATGTTTGTGGGACAAGCAACTGGACACCGCATTTACAAAATGTGCTTGAGAAGCAGTTGGTGTCCAGTTGCATATAATCACTTCGTGTGGCTGCCTCATACTCCTGCACCAGACAATCAGTATGGAATATTGCGCATACTTGACATGTTGTTTCACGGCACGCCCCAAGGCATAAATTGAGCCATCTTGCGTTGCAGCGATATGTGCACCTGAATGGGATCCTGCCCGCCCTGAAAAATGCCGTCGTGCAGTCGGCAACATGCGAATACAATTCTGTAGTATTGCTCACATTCTTCATTTTAATAGCTAGCACTGCAAATTCAATTGCAACTTCCTTCCTGTTTTGCATTGTGCCTCATTTTGTTTAAATCTTATAATCAAATCAGCTGGCCAATTTATTTAATTTCAGATTTCGTTATTTTCTTTTGAGTTTACCTGGTCACACTGCCTTTTAATCTTGTTGGGGGTATCTTTTTTACATAAGGATTATTAAATTTTAGACGAAATAGCCGATAAGAAGATGAATACGGAGCGCCCAATTAGGGACACAGATGGTAAATATCTCACGACCGGTACGGACCAATTGAATAGATGGAGATCCCATTTTGCGATGGTTCTGAACTGTGAGATCTCCACGGCCGCATCCCGACTCTTTACCGAATTGCCACAAATTCCAAGTCACCACAGGATAAGGATGACCGCGCCCACTAAGTTAGAAATAATTACTGCCATCCAATCGCTGCCTGACAACAAAGCAGCTGGTATTGATGGCATACCTGCGGAGTTCTTTAAGTGCCAACCGGCAACGGCGGCGGAGTTACTATACCCGGTTATACAACGGGCATGGGAAACTGTAGAGCTCCCTCGGAATGGTTAGAGGGCATCTTGGTAAAAATTCCCAAAAGGGCGACCTTCGTGAGTGCGACAACTGGCGCGGGATCTGTGTGCTGCCCACTATTGCAAAGCTCATAGCACGAATTATTTTGGATCGCCTGAGAGACACCATTATGGACACCATAGGCGAAGAGCAAACCGGTTTCAGAAAAGGTTCTTCATGCACGGATCATATTAACACTGTCCGCATCCTGATCGAGCAATGCACGGAATACAGAGCGGACCTTCACATGGCTTTCGTAGACTTCGCGAAGGCCTTCGACAGCGTAAGCAGGGAGTGCATCTGGCAAGGGTTGCGAAGGAGGGGGATACCGGAAAAACTTATATCCCTCATCAGAGCGACATACGACAGCGCCCAGTGCAGAGTGCTTCATGGCGGAAAGCTCTCGCAGCCTTTCCCAGTCCTCAGCGGCGTTCGACAGGGTTGTGCTCTGTCTCCCATCCTGTTTATAATGGTGGTTGCAGATGTGTTCTCCACTATTCGACCAGCACCCAACAACAGCGGCATCAGGTGGACAATGACAACCACATTGCGGCATCTGGACTATGCAGACGATATATGCCTTCTGGCAAATAGGCTAAGCGACCTGGCAAGTGCGTTAGCCGAACTTGGCACCTCATCTAAATCGGCAGGTCTAAAAATCAACACCTCCAAAACTAAATCGCTTAGCCTTCGTTCCGGACAATCCCAATCGCTGGTTTTGGATGATCAGCCCATTGAACAAGTCCAGCAATTCAACTACCTGGGCAGCGTAGTCGCTGTGGATGGAGGTACGGAGCTCGATGTGGAGTCGCGCCTTCAGAAAGCTGAGGGTGCTTTTGGGATGCTGTCGGCCGTTTGGCGATGCTCATCATATCCACACTGGCTCAAAATAAGGCTTTTCAAGTCTAACATAATGCCAGTGCTCCTATACGGTTCCTCCACTTGGAAAATGACAACTTCCATAGTGTCCAAAATTCAAACATACGTGAACCGATGCCTGCGTCGGATATTTTGTATTTTCTGGCCTGACAGAATACGGAACTCCAAGCTACTAAAACGCGCAAATATGGAGAGTGTCGACACCATAATACGCAGAATGAAATGGAGCTGGATAGGGCATACATTGCGTAAAAGTGAGAGCAATATCGCCAAGAAGGCAATGGAGTGGAACCCACTGGATGGATTAGGCCGGACACCAGGCAGACCCAAAGAAACTTGGAGGAGGACTGTTGGTAGAGAAGCGGAAAGCATCGGGAAGACCTGGAGAGAACTGAAAGCTACGGCCAACAACAGAGTTCGTTGGAAGAGAGGAGTGGTTGATGCCCTATGTCCCACACGGGATCGGAACTAGAAGAAGAAGATGATTTTACATAATTTCACCGAGATTTATCAAAATCGGACAGCTATATAGTATAGCTGCCATACAAAAGATAGGTCTGAAAAAGTCTTAAGCTAAGTTCACACAGTCAAATTAATTTGTCAAATATGGCGAAAATTTGACAAAATAAGTTTGAATTGTGTGTGAACGCCATATTTATTTACAGTCAAACTCGTTTGACGGCCGATTTGACGAGTTTGACAAATCAAGTTTTCGATAAGTTTGTGTGCTGTCTGAACGCAATGTGAACACTGTTTGTCAAACTGTTATCGCATTTGCCTAGTTTGATCTTGTAAGTCAAATGTAAGAACAAACTTTGGCAAACTTGTGATGATTGTCCGAGTATTTTAATTAATGGGACTTTTGTAAATCAGTTTGGATATCTAATTTGGATAAGAATTAGCATAATGGTGTAAGATAAAGTAAAATAATAAAGTTTTGTTATTAAATTGTCGGGGCTGCATGGGTATAACTTAATTTTTGAATGCGTCCGATACCAATTATTAAAATAAAATTTTGGGAGCAAATGATTGGGTAGATAATGTCGAAGAGTTCGAAGGCAAGTTTGTGGAAGCGGAGTTGCGTTTAATTGGACAACTCTCCGAACCTAATGAATAGACATCGGACTTAAGCTTTTTTTTGTTGTTGGTCTAAAAAATTCGAAATTTTAGCATTGAGCTAATAAAAATATTTGTAAGTTTTTAAGATGATCATATCCAAAATAGGCTTTTTTAGGTAAAAGGTATCAAAATAGGCCAAAATATGCTCTACTAAAATACCACTCCAAATTCTGTACTTATGATTAGAACGATAAAAAATACTGAACACAAGAAGTTACTAAACACAGGCAAGCGCTGTAAATGCTTCGTAGCGTACTATTCAATGCGCAATTACGGTAAAGGGTTGGTATCTTACTGTAATTCCAGTTTCTAGGTACGGTATGCGTCGTTTCGTTCAGACCGCAAAAAGTAGTGTTGTGAATGTGTTCAGTTCACATGCGAGCGAAAAGTTGGAGTCAGGTCAGCGAGCCTTATCATAAAAATATTATGAAATTTCGATTTTTCATTGCATCTGCCTGACTTCTCTACTTTTGTTTTAGTTGCGAGCGAAAATAGTGGACCTGATGATATCTGTGCATTCTTACTAATTTGGTTCCGCTTTGGTATTTTTTTGCAAATTGGTTTCTCTCCGTCATAGTAAAATAATATAAAACATTCTGTGCGCTCTGGTCTATTCTCTTCACCATTGGTCATCCATGGTATGTTATCGCGGTTTGCTAAGATCGCAATCATAGTTATGCAGTGATTTGTGGAATTGGAATGTGGAAAAGCAATTTCTTAAGTTACTATTCATTTAACTACCATGGAGGTCCCTTAGCTAAAAAGTGCACTAATGCAATGAATCTGGAATAATTTTCATCTTAATTGGCATTTAAGTTTGGTTCAATACTGATATTAATCCTCATTGATTTTAATATAATGATTCGTAAATCATTGTAAAGTGGTTTGAAATAAGATTCTGCTTTGCTTTCCTTTTCCATTCTCCAAGCTCAATCGTTCCTTTCAGAGTGTAAAAAACCTATTCAAATTATATCACACTTAGTGTCCCTAACGGACAACGGATTTTGCTCGGCTGCGTGATGAACAATAAAAATTAAGAACGTCTTTTCTTTTGGTCGGATCGCTTCAAAGCATTTACAGTTACTTTCCTCTGTGAGGTGCTTTCTGCGTTAGTTAGTTTCGTTTTGAACCCTGAATAAAAGGCATGTTTAGATGTGCGGACGCCTACTTGGGAGCATATATGTATTTACTCTCTAAATATGTAAAATCATATGACATATTCTAAAATATTCCGAAATAGGTTAAAATAATCTACTTTTCATGAAACAAATTTGTATGCAATCAAAAATTTTTTTGGACCATCCATCAAAAATATGTTTTCACCTAAAATCCGATGTCTACTAATGACAAACAAATGCGGCCAGAGCAAAGGGAAAATCCGGACAAGGATTGGAGAAGGCGAAGTCTTGGAGATATTTCGGTGGGATGCATTTTGTTGGCGTCGCTGAAGGCTCTCGCTGAAAGGAGCTCTTATTTTTGTCAACAATTTTATGCAAAAAATAAACACATATTTTTACTTACATTTTTTTCCAAGTCAGTTTTTGTGTAAATGTTGAGCTGTTGGAGAATTCCATTAGCCAGACATAAATGTATCGCACCGAGTCGATAATTCGACAGCGGCTATAGACATAGCACATTGGTTTCTGCGAAACACAAATTTACCGCACACCAAATTTGCGAGTGTGAACACTAAGCCAAATTCAATTGAAACTTTCAAAATTTCCACAAATTTCGATTAAAATTTATTTGACGTGTGTGTGAACACCAAGACAAATTCGAACACAAATCAGTCAAACTCCGCCATGACAGTTTCTGTAAATTAATTTGACTATGTGAACTTAGCTTTAGTGAGAAAACTTTTTTGTACAGATCAATAATTTATAGTACCACACAATTCATAGGAACGATCGGTCGAAAAACTAGTTTTAGTGAGAAAAACTTTTTTGTTTTCAATGGTAGCGTCTTTATACTTTCCAGATATGAATGTTATCTGTTTTATTTTTTGAGAATTTGATCAAAATCGGATAAATATATAGTATAGCCATATAACAAACTGGCAGCATATATCATGCTCCAAGGGTATATAAACTTCGGTCGAGCCGAAGTTAGCTTTCCTCTATTTTTATATTTCAATTGCTTAATTGATTATTTTGTTTTTTTATTGTTTGATTTCCACGTCCTATTTATCCCACATTGCCATTTCTAAACTTGGCAATATTTTGGATGGTCTACATATTTGGTCTATCTTAGGTCCTATTAAAATATTGGAAATTTTGCAACTTGTTGTACTGTTAATTCTACTCCTCCAATATTTACCCGTCTACTATATCCGTCTGTCAAAGCTTCATATTAAACCTAAGCTGAGGCCTCCTTTTTATACCCTGTACCCATTGAAAATGGGTAAAAGGGAATCATGAAGTTGTGCAAATGTATGTAACAGGGAGAAGGAAACATTTCCGGATCTATAAAGTATATATATTCTTGATCAGCATCAACAGCCGAGTCGATATAGCCATGTCTGTCCGTCCGTCTGTCTGTATGAACGCGTCGATCTCAGAGACTATAAGAGATAGAGACCCAAATTTTTGCATGAACATAGGTGTATACCGTACCCTGAACGAGTTTGTTTCAATTTTTCAAAATATGTACCTTCGGTACAGAGTATAATAAACTCAGGCTTCTTTTGACAAGTGCCAAGCGAATACCAATAAAATTTATTCATGCATATACTATGTGTTTGTAAGGGTGCTTTGATTTTTGTTTTTTTCTATCTCTCTGTCGATTTCAGCCATACCTGTTATAGTTGTATCATGAGGCTATTATAACTTTTATTTCCGAATCCTAAATAGCAAACTTCCTGTAAATGGGAGCACGATTCAGCAGAAGGCACAAAAATATGTGGAAACCTAAAACTGTGAAGGCATCAAGGCAAGCAACGGGTGGTTTAACCTCTTCAAAAAATGATCTGGGATGAAGTTGCGCTGTTTAACCGGGTGATGCAGCGTATATTCACTTTTACCATTTAAATAAAGATATAATGGTCAGTGTTTTAATATGCTGGAAAAAGATAGAACCTTATCTGAAACCATCTGGATGGCCAGACATAGCTTTTCACCAGAAGCGAAGCTGCAGCTCTCGCTCTCTTTATCAGTTTTACCTGATGAATTGTGCAAATGAAGAGAAATAAAATCTTATTTATTACAGTATACAATAGTATATGGCCCGAGATGTTTAGAAAAACACAAAAAATAATTATAGTGTGAGCAAATATGTCTGATGAACTAAAAAGAATGCCATTAATTTGCGGTCTCTGGTATTCATATTGTTTCTCCGAAAGGCGAAGATTGAAATAATTTGAATTCCGGATAACTTTCAACAAATTAAGTTTGATAAAAATCACGCGGGGGTTGCCTTATTTCTATTTCTTTCATAATTGATTGTCTCACAGCAGTTATCCAACTGGGTCGATCATAAATGCCGAAATTGCCATTGAATTGAAAACACTTGAAAGGGTCTCCTCAATTGGCTTTATCGTGATATGTCATACCCATTTTTTATATTTCAATAGCATCCATGGTGCTCTTCTACACTAAACTGACATGAACTATTTGCTTTCGAATTTCCCAGAATTTTTCATTTTGTAACTAAAGTTTATGAAAATTTTGACGAACGTATTAATTAATTTATTGAGGCAAAATTAAAATTGTAACCAAGCAATTGTATTCTTGGCGCTTTTAATGGTATTTTTAAATTTTTCCATACAATTTTCTGCGATAGTTTTGATTTTCAAATGTCAACATTTTTAAATGAAAGTGGCAAAGTGTAGAACTCGAAATATAAAAAACAGCCCTCGCAAGATACACAATCTTTTGATTTTTCTTTTCAAATTATGAACAAAATTTTATATATAAATGAAATATTGTCGAAAATATTTCATTTCGAATTAGATTTTGTACATAATCAAAAGACGGATCGCTCACTTGTGGAGACGATCAAATTGAATTATGTCAATACTTCAACTGGTACTTGCAGCCCTGCTCTGCTGCTCTTTCATAGTTCATAGTTGTGCTATGGGCAAATATCGCTATGGTTCTAAAACTTCAACCACCGCAAAACCCATTGCTGGGGTATGAATTTAATCCTATCAAACCTAAATTTTTGTAATTCACAACTATTTTGCTTATCCACAGAAATTATCCCTTGATCTACTTAATGGAAATATTTATGGTTCTACAAAGTCAACCACCTCCAAACCCGTTGCTAAGGTAAGAATTTCGTTGTTATTAAACATCAAATTTTGTGATTAACAAATACTTTGCTCATCTACAAAAATTATCCCTTGATCTACTAAAGGGGAATATTTATGGTTTTAAAACTTCACCAACTGCAAAATCCATTGCATTATGAATATAATCTTATCAAACTTAAAATTTTGTAATTCACAACTTTTTTGCTCGTCAACAGAAATTATCACTTGATCTACTTGGGTTCTATGGTCCTAAAACTTCAACCACAGCCAAACCCGTTGCTAAGGTAAGAATTTTATTTTTATTAAGTTTCAAATTTTGTGATTAACAAATACTTTGCTCATCTACAAAAAATAATTCCCTTGATCTACTAAAGGGGAATATTTATGGTTTTAAAACTTCACCAACTGCAAAATCCATTGCATTATGAATATAATCTTATCAAACTTAAAATTTTGTAATTCACAACAATTTTGCTCGTCTACAGAAATTATCACTTGATCTACTTGGGTTCTATGGTCCTAAAACTTCAACCACAGCCAAACCCGTTGCTAAGGTTAGAATTTTATTTTTATTAAGTTTCAGTTTTTGTGATTAACAACTACTTGGCTCATCTACAGAAACTATTTTATGATCTAAATGAGATAAATCGGGATCAGTGTGGATTTTCGGAACCCCTGGGACTTGACACATTGGCCAGTAATTTCTATGACGATTTCCATTCTAACTTGGGCGAGTTCACCTGGATGGTGTCCATTTACCGCAATGGGAGCTACATAGGAGCAGCCACTCTGCTTCAAGCGGATGTCGTTTTGACGGCTGCCACGTTGATTGAGCGCATACCGAATAAAGACCTACTCATTGTGGCTGGTGCATGGGATATCAACAGTCAACCTGAAGGATTTCCTTTACTTCATAGGAAAGTCTTTGCTAGAGCCGTAAATGAGTCACTTGCCATTTTGTACTTGAATTTACCCTACGATATCGCTACCAAGTTACAGACTGGTCTAATGTGTCTGCCCACAGCTGAGACTGTATTTGAGTGGGAGATCTGTAAGACCACCGGTTGGATGAAATCGGAGAATGCGAATGCTTCTAACATTTTGCGGAAGCAGGATTATCGTATCATGTCACAGCAGGATTGTAGCTCGCAGCTGCCTTCCAGTTATGTTAACTCCGAAACGAGAATATTGGACTCCAAATATCTATGCGCCATGGATGAAATGAATAACGACTCGTGTATGATAAATGGTGGGGCAGCTCTATTCTGCCCACTGGATGCGTCCAGTAAACCTCGTTATGTTCAAGCTGGGATTGCGCTGATGGGTACAAATTGTGGTAAGGCCAAGAGTCCGGCTCTATTCATAAGCATCACACACTATATGCCCTGGATTGAACTTCAGCTGAGTTCTGGACCGCGGCCGAAAGTGCGTAAACAACGCAAAAAGTCGAAAGAGCGCAGAGAACCCATAAGGCCGGTAGTGCGTACAGATCGCAAAAGGCCGTATAGGACATCGGATTATTCCATTCGTTATACGGACAACATTCAAAAACCACAATACTAAAAGGATTATAACTATATTTGTAAAAAAATAGCATATTAATCTTTTTTTTGATCTTTATAAGTTTATTTAATCAGAACATGCACAAACAACGTAGGTAGTAATTTTCTGTGCATTTTCAAAATAACGCCTAGTTTGATTAATTTTTATTCTTAATGGTAACGCAAATATGAATGACTACATTATACATTTAGACCCAATTTTTCTAGAAAACAAATTCCAAAAATGCTTTTATTTTATTTAAACTTTCTTGCCCTTTGGTTTAGAAAATTAAGGCTTAATCACCTTAGGACTAATTCCACAGCTGAATTTCTGATTTTCAGTGCGAATTTGCTCTTTTTTATGAGCTGGGCGCCGAATCGCACAAGCAGGCGTTGCAACAAGTGCCATTGCCACACTTAACAGCAAAAATTTCCATGCGAAAAACGTGCAGTGTGAACTATCGATACTTGCTTTAAACAGAAGATTAACGATAAACGATTATTGGCTGTCGGCTCGTTCCAAAAAGACATGAAAAATCTCGTTAATCTGTTTTTTTTTAAGAGTACTGCATACCTTCAGAAATTTTTTGTATTTGCATAAACGTTTGATTAGGGTCTTATAAGCACCCTGTAAAACTGTAAAACTTTCAATCAGATCCGAAAACATGTTTTACAAACATAAACAAAAACAATTTTTTTTTTCCCGACAGTCTTATATCAAAATTTTTTCGATCAACCGTCGTATTTTTAAAAATTCCCAGTTTTTTCTTATTTTTATACTCTGTACCGAAGGTACATAGAGTATATTAAGTTTGTGCAAAAGTATGTAACAGGGAGAAGGAATCATTTCCGACCCTATAAAGTATATATATTCTTGATCAGCATCAACAGCCGAGTCGATATAGCCATGTCCGTCTGTCCGTCTGTCTGTCCGTCTGTCCGTCTGTCCGTCCGTATGAACAAACAGATCTCAGAGATGGTAAGAGATAGAGGTTTGACATGTATGGGACAAATGCTTCTTATACTTGCAGGCAGATCAAGTTTATTTTCAATTTTTGCCACGCCCCCTCCCGCCCCCACAATTTTGAAAAAACGTCATATCTCCCACAGTTTTGTAGATAGATGATTTGTACCTTCTAGAGATAGTTAGTCATTAGGAATATGTATCGATTTGCCAAAGAAATGATAAAGATCGGACGAGCGGTTCTCAAGTTATGAGCAAATAAGTGAATCTGAATCACTCCCGGCCACCCCCGCCACCCACCACCCACCCTTTCACAACCAACGCCGCACAATCTTAGAGAGAGAGAGAGAGAGAGAGAGGAGAGAGAGGGAGAGAGAGAGAGAGAGAGGTACAGAGTATATTATAGTCGGGCTTGACCGACTTTCTCACTTGTTTGTTAAAAAAAATTTAAAAGAAGTTACAAAATCTTAGCAATTTTCGAAAAAAAAATATTTTACTCAAAATTTTTTGGTGATTTTTATACCCGTTACTCGTAGAGTAAAAAGGGTATACTAAAGTCGTGCAAATGTATGTAACAGGCAGAAGGAATCATTTCCGACCATATAAAGTATATATATTCTTGATCAGCATCAACAGCCGAGTCGATTTAGCCTTGTCCGTCTGTCCGTCCGTCCGTCCGTCCGTCCGTCTGTATGAACACCTAGATCTCAGAGATGGTAAGAGATAGAGGTTTGACATGTATGGGACAAATGCTTCTTTTATCTGCACGCAGATCAAGTTTGTTTCAAATTTTGGCCACGCCCCCTCCCGCCCCCGCAATTTGGGAAAAACGTTATATCTCCTACAGTTTTGAAGATAGAGGATTCGTACCTTCTAGAGATAGTTAGTAATTAGCAAAATGAATCGATTTGCCGAAGAAATGATAAAGATCGGATGAACGGTTCTCAAGTTATGAGCAAAAAAGTGAACCAAGCCCTCCCCGCTACCACCCTAAAAAAATGTTGCATACTTTTTGGATGGTCACACTAAGGAACGCGGGAACACTGTTAAACATGTTTTTTCATGAGTAACGGGTATATCGAAGTCGGTTAGAGCCGACTTTATTACTTTTCTCGGTAAAAGCTACCAGCCAAACGCACCAAATCAACGTGTTGAAATCTATCAAAAATAATTTTCATATCATCGACAGTTTTCGAAACTTTAAATGCGATTATCTCGGAACCACTTTCCCTCCCCTCCCCCCAAAATGGTTGAAAATTTTTAAAAATTAACTCTTGACCTATTTTCAAATTCTTTTTATACCCTGTACCCATTAAAAATGGGTAAAAGGGGATCGAAGTTGAAATGAGTAACAGGGAGAAGGAAACATCTCCGACCCTTTAAAGTATATATATTCTGATCAGCACAACAGCCGAGCGATTTAGCCATGTCCGTCTGTCCCCGTCGTCTGTCCGTCCGTCTGTCTGTATGAACGCGTCGATCTCAGAGATGGTAAAGATAGAGGTTTGACATGTATGGGACAAATGCTTCTTTTATCTGTACGCTGATCAAGTTTGTTTCAAATTTTGGCCACGCCCCCTCCCGCACCCGCAATTTGGAAAAAACGTTATATCTCCCACATTTTTGAAGATAGACGATTCGTACTTTCTAGAGATAGTTAGTAATTAGCAAAATAAATCGATTTGCCGAAGAAATGATAAAAATCGGATGAACGGTTCAGAAGTTATGAGCAAAAATGCGAACCAAGCCCCCTTGCTACCACCCCACCCACCCTAAAAAATGTTGCATACTTTTCGGATGGTCACCTTAAGGAAAGCATGAGCACTGTTAAACATGTTTTTTCATGAGTAACGGGTTTTTCGAAGTCGGTTAGAGCCGACTTTAACTTACGCTCTCGTTGTCATTTGTACAGGGTATATTGAAGTCGGGCTACTCGACTGCAACGGTCTTACTTGTTTTTTAAATTAAAAATAACCCACCCTTCTGGGGCGTACTAGAATGTTTTTGATCGTTCAAAAAATACAGAGTTAGGACCAATAGAGTGGCAAAAAAAGTCGATTTTCGGTATTTTGACTTTGAAACCTAATAACTCCGCTGTTTATTGGAAGATCCAAAATATCCTAGTTCAGACCAGAATTACATCAGTTCCGTTCCGTAATCCGTTCTCAAAAAATTTTTGCAACTATGGGCCTATGTTTAAAGTTTTTACAACAACAAAAATTTCTAAATTTAATTTAACCGAGTACCTTTCGAATGAAAAAAACCGATTGCTAATATCACTAATCCGGGGGTGCCAATGAAACCGCTTCCAACCAAATTCCAATTCTTAGGTGCCACAGAAATTGCTTTTGGTTGGTTTCAAACCTCCCGTGTTTTGTAAAGAGGTCTAGCAAAATTCACAACCCAAACAATTTTAACAAGCAAAATAAATTTTGGAAATGTAAGCAACATTATTTTCAAAGATAGAATGCATCAAACGAATAAACTCTTTAATTAGTTTAAGCATTGAAATTTGCGTTTCAAAAATTATTAGGAAAAACAACCACCGTGTAAGTCATGCCGCTGGTGTTGCAATTTATATTAAAAAAAATCTTAGGAGTAGACTAGTTTGTAAGAATTCCCCTGAGTGTGCAATAGAATATTTATTTATAGAAATAGTAAACAACAGCCCTGGTGACAAAATTTTGATTGGTTGCATTTATCGTCCACATCGGCATATTGATTATTCCAACTTAATAAATGTACTTTCGGATATTTCCTTAACCTATTCCGATGTCATATGGACTGGTGACATGAATAGTAATTTGTTACATGAAACGCACCTCTTTCTCGAATTAAGTGTAATCAACAGCACCGTACCCACACACTTCACAAATAATTCTAACACCCTATTGGATGTCTTCTTTGTCAGCGACCCCAACAAAATTCTGAGTTACGATCAGGTCTCAGCGCCAGCTTTTTCAAAGCACGATCTAATCTTTTTGTCGTATGAATAACTCCGATGTTCTAGAAAGTATCCTCAATGTTAAATCTGATGCAGAAGGTCTGGACAAACTAAACCCTAAATTTTTAAAAATTCTATTGCCAATGCTTATTGAACCAATAACCCACATATTCAACACAGCTCTCACTCCATCCATTTTCCCTAACAAATGGAAAACCGCAAAAGTGATACCAATACCCAAATCGAATGGCGATTTTAGACCTATTTCCATCCTTCCTTTTCTATAAAAGGCCTTTGAGCAAATAATTGCCAAGCAAATGCAAGCATTTCTTGACTCTAACTCTCTTATGAGTCAGAAGCAATCGGGTTTTAAAAAGGACCGTAGTTGTACAACTGCCATTGTAAATATAGTAGAAGATATCCGTAAGCAAACTGACGCAAGCTATGTAACATTCCTGACATTATTATATTTTAGTAAAGCATTTGACAACGTGGACCACGGCATACTATGTACTAAGCTAAGCTCTCTATTCCACTTTTCCTCCTCCGCTTCGAAAATGATTAAGTCATACCTTTCTTATAGACAGCAAGCAGTCGATTCGGGTACTCGCATGTCACAATTGCTTCCAACTACTCGGAGTGTCCCCCAAGGGTCTGTTTTTGGTCCACTTTTGTTTTCCATATATATAAATGACCTACCCGATATTTTAAGTAACTGTGCCGTCCATATGTATGCTGACGATGTCCAGTTGTATGTTAGTCGTCCGTTGCGTGAAATTGTTGACTGTGTCAGTGTTTGCAATGAAAGCCTATTAAAAATATGCAACTGGGCAAAGGAGAATAGTTTGGGATTAAACCCATCAAAATCTAAGTGTTTAATCGTGTACAAAAAGACCCTTGATATGACTCAGCTGCCTAAACTAATTATTGATGACACACCCCTAGAATATGTAAACCAAATCAGCAACTTAGGAATACAGTTCAATGCAACTCTCTCCTGGAGCAACCACATAGCTTAAGCTTCTGGGAAAACTTATGGATCTCTCAGGCAATTATCTGGTTCAAAAACCGTGATACCGCAGAATATTTCTACGGAATTGAAATTTTTGCAAATTGTGACGCCAATAGTATGAACAGTCTTCGTGTAACCTTCAACTCTATTGCGAGATATGTCTTTGACCGCAAGCCATCTGAGCATATAACGACCATTGCCAACCAAATATTTGAACTGACTCTTGAATCTTGGATTAAACTTAGAACTTTAATTTTTATTCATAAAATAATTGTTACTCGTGAACCACAGTATTTATTTGAAAAATTGGAACTCGCCTCATCCGTGAGAACTAATAATATAATTCATCCAAGATTAAGCCTGGCCAGTTCAGAAAAACACTTCTATGTCTTTGCTGCTCGCTGCTGGAACCAGCTTTCGCACCAACTCATAACCATAAGGAACGCAACACTTTTCAAAACTAACCTTACCGCCTATTTTAAAAGTCTTAACGTTTAAATTATCAAATATCATATATGTCATTCGTATCGCAGTATCGCATTGTAAACTTAATTTTAATTCATGTCAACCCTATTAGTTATTAAGCTAGGATAAATTATATTTTTTACCAACCTCCCCTAATAACATATTGTGACCAATACTTTAATTATCAAGAGAAGCTCTTGTTGTATTGGGAAAATTAATAAACAAACAAACAAACAAAGTCTTTCATGGTTATCCAAGCCTACCACATCAGTGGCACCCTCTATCGTTTGTGTCGCCATCTGGTTGGCAGCCAGCGGATTAAGGGCTGGCAAGTTATACATCATGTTAGGCGCCGGCAAATTTTTAAACTTTGCATTTTATTTATGGAGAATAAGACTTAAATTTAAATTATAATTTAAAAATGCATCATAAAACATATAACACAATCAAAAAATTTCATATAAACATCAATTTAACCCAGATTATTCAAAGGAGAGAAACTTTTTTGGCTAGAAATTCAGCCCTGTTTTTAGAGATGGAACTTCAACTGGAACCACTGGTGCTCTAACTAGATTTTCTAATAAGAAAATGGAATGTCTCGAAGTTCTGTCTCGATTTTCTCGAGAGATTTACAAACCAACCGTCGGCAAATTCTCAACAGATTTCTGTGGCACCCCCGATAGTTTTTGTGTAATTAAATTATTTGTAAACCTTTAAAAATGACACCTAAAGGAATACAGTACCCTTAAGGCAATTAGTTGGGTCCCGCTTTATTTAATTCCAGCAATCGGATGAAAGGTTGGCCAGACTTAAGGTCAGCTTACTCCAGGCTGCAGCCACAGTTAACGTATCTCCGTTTGTAAAAGTGCGGGCTAAGTCATAAAGGGCAAGAAAATTTCACTCCGGACATCTATTCGATGCTTTCCCCTTTATATATTACTAGCATATAACCCGTCGCGCTTCGCTGCGCCTTCAACAGTAAAGAATCAATAAAAGATTTAGTTTAATGTTGATCGTAAAGAGTCAAATATTTAACGAATTTGAAAATATTTTTTAAATTTGTGTCCCCAGTAGAGCCCAGAAATCGAATCTAACATTCATAGGCTTGAAATCATCCTTATGCTACTTTGCCTAATCCCCGTTTCGACTTTGCTGCTGGGATTTCCTTCCAATTCCCACCCACTTCCGATACACTTCCCAACCACTTACCACCCCATTCCACTCACTTCCTATCCATATCCCACCCACTTCCCACCCAGTTTCCACCCACTTCCCGCCCACATCCCACCACCCACTTCCCAAAAACACCCCACCCACTCACCATCCACTTTTCAACCACTTCCCTCCCATTTCCTAGTGAGCATCCCCTGGCGGTATTTCCATCATATTTATCACTACCAACCGAGTTTCAAGTCAATGGAAAAATTTCCTTTTTTATATTTATTTTTTCATTTCAACAGATTCTCTTTTTCACTATCTTTTAGCGCTTTCAAGCCAATCGGATAAAAAATAGTTTTGGAATTTTCCGGCATTTTCCCGTGGCAGTTTTCCAAAAATTGATTTTTATTGATCTTTAATTAAATTATTTATTTCACGTTTTCTTTTTATTTTTTACTTTGAAAATGGTTTGAGCTAATCTGAACACTCTTGCCTGAACTTGACATTTATTATTGTTATATCGATCCACTCCTTTCCGAATTAATCGTCTTAATGATTTCAGATAAAAATAAAAGTCAGATCGTTTGTAGTTTAGGCTTTGCGGCAGTCACCAGTCAGTGAGTCAGTCAGGTGGAACTCTTTTATATTTATAGATATTAAAATTCCATTCAAACAATTCCGGATTTGTTTGAGCATCTTTATCTATATAATAGATTACACCTTATTACAAAAGCAAATGCCTTCTGGTCTGCGCGCTTCATAATTATAAATGGTCTGCCACCAAATTGAAAATGGCCAGCGTGGCGCGAGGGGAGAGAGTCAGCCGCCCATGTGAGCAGTCGTGAGTTCGAACCATGGCCTGACGCGAGCGGAGATTTTTTATTTTTTTTTTGTTTTCAAATTGTATTTTTAAAAAATAAATTTTTTCTTATTCTTCGATATCAAGAAAACACACTTCTAGTAAATATTTTCAGCATTTAAACGCTTTTTTCGTTTTGAGAGCAATGGTGCTGCGTTGAGGAAATGCTTTCTTAGTACAATGTCCGCCACTGAGCTATGTGAAATTTTGAAATTTCTAACTATAACGGTGTTTGCTGCAGACTGATGATCACAATCAATGTCTTATCACTTTATGTATATAGACGGAAATTATAAACATTTTGAAAGAATAAATAATGTACCTTCATTTGAGTGGCATTATTTGGCTTTAGTGAAAGGTTGACTATCTATATAGCAGCCATATAGCAAACTGACAGGTATACATCCAAGAATATATTCGGTCGAGCCGAGGTTAGCTTTGCTCTATTATTTATATACTTAAGTGTGTTTTTTTTTTTTTTGTAGTTGTTTCATAGAAATATTCATTTTCGACCCTATAAACTATATATATACTTATATCTCCACGGAACAGAGCCGTCCAAATGAAATGAACACGCTAACAAAAACTATTGTATCGGGGATGACACAGCAATCACTTTATAAAGCTTGATATGTATATTAAAATTGGGTATTCTAGTTCTAATTGAACGTTGTTTGGCTTTTTTTTTTCGTTTTTTTTGGCATAAACCCAAAAAAAAAAATGTTGCTCTGTTTTTTAAAATAACTTTTATTTTTATGTTTATAATACTCTAGTTAAATAAAAAATCAATCGATGAAATTTTTACGGTCACACTGATTGAGCGATACACTGTCAAAGTCAGCTGATTACGCACATGGTATCTGTGTGTACAGTTCACCTTAACACATTGCTAAAGTTTAATTGCTCACGTTGGCCACATAAAGTGAAAAATACAACTTTAAATGATGGAAAGTTGTAGTTCAGGTATGTAAAACAAGGGTTAAATAAAATATTCGTCAATTCTATGTGTTTTTGTTCTTGTGAAACGGGGTTTTGTTAATGTGTATTTTTTGATTAATCTTAGCAAATTTAGCTAAGTTTCGTGGAGTAGAACTCTCAAGGCACTGAAGTGCTCAGGTTGTTAAATGTGGAGTTACTAACTAAGTGTCCGAATAATATGCAGCTTCATTTGTCTGCTTTAATTTGCTTTTTCGCGAAAAAAATCGTCTTTTTCCAGAGGGATATTTTTGGAACATGCAGAACTGCTAGACATTTTTGTCAACCACAAACGCTCAGAGGCCGCTGTCAAACAGAATATACTGCAAAAAATTGGTAGTTATAGTTATTGTAAAAGCGTCGAAACACAAGTAAATGAAAAGTTACGCGGCATTGACAAATATTTTGAAGAAATGGCCAATTTGCGGGCGACAAATTCAAAGATTTAAAAAATAAGCATTCTGAATGGCTTGATAAAAGATTATTATTGACATCAAAGTAAATTGTGGATCCGATAAATAGAGGTGGTCGTCCAAAAGTGGACTATGAGAACGCTAGCTCCCGGCAAAAACGAAAGTTGGCGACAAAGCTTTTAGAAGTTAAAATAAGTCATAATACAAAATCAGCAGATGAAGACATCTGCTGTTTTGAAAGCAGCATGAAGCGGAGGTATGAGGAAATGAGGTAATCTTGGAACTAAGGTACCAGGTCAACATTAAAAAATTTGTTACAAATTTAACAACTTGAGAAGCTTTCCTTGACTCTTGACCGTTTAGGAACAAATTTATTAATACGTTTGGCACAAATTGGTTGTTTTAGATGTTCCCCTTATTTATGACCAATTTTTTTGCGAGAAGTGACGAAACAACAGATCACATCTATGGAAAACATATTTATTTTGAATTTTAAAAATAATTTTAGATACCATGTTCGGGGATGAAGGCGTGGTCGAATCATAAAATAAACAAAACCGAAATTCTACTTTAATTTGAATATTTTATGTGCAAAAACTTAGCTTTCTATCTTTCAATTTGAAGTTGATACCAAAAAAAACGAAAAAAAAACCCATAGTGCGGTGGGTGAGTTTTTTAATGTCTATTTTTAACAGCTAATAGGAGACCTTGGTTTGTGGCATATGATCTATGCTATGTCGGTGCTGGTAGTCTATTTTTAACCATACATAGGCTAGCATGTGGTTACAGGTTTTGGGTACATACATATTTTGTTATAATCTTGAGTTTATGTTTTAAACAATTGGACTCTAAAATAATAAACAAATCATGCCAAATGTTTAACTTTTTTTGATGTAGACCATTCCGAAATATAACAACCTTTATGCAAATAAAATGTTTTTTGGGGGCTTATTTAAGAAATTCTCTGACTCAAATCACTCGAAAAAAGGCTGAAAATATATTTCAGCCAAGCTGATAAGGATTGTTTTTTCTGTTGTTGCATTCAGACTGCTCTCAAATTCATATTTCGTGCCCATCCCTGATATAAATACATACATATATTTTTTGCGATAACACTTCACTCAGACTTGAACATTAGTTTGCTTACTCAGCGCGAATTATGTTCAGTTTGTAATTAGAAGCCGAATTGTTCACTTGTGAGTGCAAAAAAAAAACTGGATTATGTCATTTCTTCAATTGGTGCTAGGAACACTGTTTTGTTCTATGGGGTTCATTGTTTGTTCCATGGGTGTGCGGCCTATCAACTTGGGCTTGCTTAATTCCTCAACAAGCACCACACCAAAACCCGTCCTCACGGTAGGAATTGTATCGAGTACAAATAGAAATTTTTTAAATTTGCTCCTTTTACAGAAATCATTTTATAATTTAAGTGAACAAACTAATGATCAATGTGGCGTTTCAACACCCCGGGGAGTTGACAAATGTGCCACAGATACATATCACGATTTCTTAACTAACTTGGGCGAGTTCCCCTGGATGTTGGCCATATACCATAATGAAATCTACGTAGGAGCAGCGACTCTGCTTCAATCGGATGTCGTTTTGACGGCTGCCTCCTTGATTGAGCGCATACCAACAAATGAGCTATTCATTGTGGCTGGTGAATGGGATATCAACAGTGAAGCTGAAAAATTTCCTCAACTTAATCGGACAGTCTTTGCTACAGCCATAAACGGGCCACTTGCCATTTTATTCTTGGATATACAATTTAGACAGGTAGAAAATATTGGTTACATGTGCCTGCCCACAGCGGAGACTGTATTTGAGTGGAAAGTGTGTAAGACCACCGCTTGGATGATACCTTCAAAGGAGATCGCAAATGCCTCCAATATTTTGCGAAAGCAGGATTATCGTATCATGTCACAACGGGATTGTGGCTCGTTATTGCCTCCCAGTTATGTTAACTCAGAACCGGGAATATTGGATTCCAAATATCTGTGCGCCATGGATGAAATGAATAACGACTCGTGTATGATTAATGCTGGAGCTGCTCTTTTCTGTCCTCTAGATAACTCAGATGAAACTCGTTATGTTCAAGCCGGCATAGCGCTAACGGGCACAAATTGTGGCCTAGCCAAGAGTCCGGCTCTATTCATAAGCATCACACATTATATGCCCTGGATTGAAGAGATGCTTAAATCGAACTCCGTACAGAAAAGAGAAGCGCCACAAGAGCCGGAAAAGCGCAATCTAATGCAGGTAAGAAGCAAACTTGATATGGAAATGGTATACTATACACCTACCTACCTGCAAAAATGTGTGACGCTATGTCTTATACTCTGTGAAATCGAGGAGTTCATCGACTCGGCCGGTGGTGCTGATCAGGAATATATATGTATACTTTATAGGGTCTGAAGTGTTTCCTTCAGGGATTATATCCGAAACAAATGTCGGTTTCGGTTATGGCCATTGAAATCAGTAAATCAGTATCAGTAAATCCCAGTGACATAAAAATTATAAAAATTACCTCATCTCCAACATTTTGGGGTTTTATCAAATTCTGAGATCACAGTCCAATCAGAAAGAGAATAATGATTTTTCTGAGCCTAAAGTCGGTCATCTACCGTACACAATAAAACGAAAGCGTTTTTGACTTAGGCTTTGTATTTATATATATATTGCGATCCTAAACATTTGGTAGCAATTCCTTATGTAAATCCCTCCGCTGAGTCCAAAAATCCATTCCAAAATATTTTTAGTGCTAGAAAGCTAATTAAAGCTAGATTTCTCATTGGGGAAAAAGTACCCCAATGAATGATAGGCCTTTCAATTAGCTCCCAAGAAACTATTACCTTATCATAATGAATGAACCGATACTGAAAATAAACACTTTATTCTAAAGGTCCTTTTTTTCCTAGTCAAAAAATAGCTTATCGTGATTTCTCGAAAAGAACGGCATTTTTTAGACAATGGTTCAGGATCGCGAAATGCTCGCGTGCTCTAAACTAGTGTTATCCATTGCAGTGGCTTTCACACAATTCTACAAAGTTGCTTAAAATCGGGTGCCAGTATTGTATATCTCCCATATAAAAGTAGTTTTTTCCCGACGCTATTCATTTTAAAAATTCACTTTCGTGTGGAAAATAGAAACTTCCATTCCAAATTCTCTTTTCTGGCCTGCCACTCGAATGGCTAATTGCGCCAGCAATTGTTCAGGAGTCCAGCCAGCACGCAGTAATACGAATTCCTCAGAAAATTCCCTCAGATCCCTTTGTCGGCTTTCTTGTTCCATTCTTTCTTTCTTTCTTGACTTTTCACTACACTCATAGCTCTTGCTTGTTTTGAATTACACGACCAATTTGATTTTCGTTTTCCAGAATTGCTATCGCCCACGCCCTCGATGCCGCAGTCTCGGATGCAATAGCCACCACCGTATCCTACAGGATCAATTTCGCATCCAACTCTGTCTGAGAATGTTACAGATAGAGGAGCAGCAACTCGGTCTGGCTGGCGGTACACCTCATGTCTAGCCATCTGTGCTTCTCACCTCTGTGTAAAAAAAAACACAAACACCCACCTATGCATTGCTGCGGACATTCGGCTTTGCTAAATAAAGTTAACAATTAAATATAGAAAATTAAATAAACGCAAGAGACATCCCCAACACAAAAATTACAAAATTTAAATTTTAACAATGTTTAAAGATTATTCATTTCTAAATGACAAAGTTCAATTATAACTACACCGAGAAAAAATTAATATGAAATGGCAATTCGATATCTTTTGAAATCAATTTAACCCTGATATGACTAAGATTAAATTAATATGCTTAAAATATCAATACGATATTTTCAAACAAAAGAAGAAACAAAAAAATGGTCCAAATCGGGGTGGCACCCACACCCCTCGCACAGCAGTCTCACACACTCACCTCTGCACCACACCAGGCCATAATATCTAAAAGTGTGTATAACTTTTTTGTTTTGAGTGTTAGAGACGAATCCGTCCATGACTTCCTAGAAGCGGGTATTGACAACACAATGAGCACGAAATCCGAAAGATTATGTGTTTGTATTCGGTTTTATTCCTGTTTTCAAAAATAAAGATACAAATGGCACAAGCAGGTCTGTGTAGACCTATGTGTAATATGAATGGAGTGTCTGGGTTGTGTGAAAAATGATTATGTAGAGCTCCCAAATTTATAGCAATAGCGTTAGAAGTTTATAGGATGCTGTGAACAGACGATGAATCATTAATTTTTCTGTTTGAACTTGAATTTTGTAATATCATTTTTATCAATTTCGGTTACCTTTTTTAGATATTTTATTGTGTATTTTAGGACGCTGCAGTCCGTTTTAATGGGACTGTCCAGTCGCATGATTCAAATAGTTGCCAATTTTGTGTTTCTTCCATAAAAAATGGCATCAGCATCAAGTTTTGATGATGATGTGTTGACGTTTTGAATCGCACCAGAAGAAATCAAAGATTATCGGAAGAAGAGAGAAATCAAATGGAAGTAAGGTTAGCCGAACGGTTGGCCGGTACTGATGAAGAGGCCGAAAACCCCGAACCATTCGAAGACGATGACGGCACGGATCTTGAGTAATATCTCCCCTTTAGAAAATGCGGCTACCAACGCTGAGACAGACATCGCCATAGAAGATTTCTTTGAAGTCGCTGCTCTCGTTCACCTGAATTATAAAACACCGTTCAAGAGATGACAAGCTTTGGTCGCATCGTCTGCATAACTTTGTCACTATGGGTCATGGCTCGAGGGGTTATCCGAAACCCGATCTCAATATTTAAACCGGAATGCCTAGGAGCTATGCGGTTTGACAAGAACTTTGACCAGAGTTCACGAATGTTGACGAAACCCGTAACGGAAAATTAAATACTCGCCCATTTAGGCCCAACTTGGTTTGCCGGCATATTCAGGTCCAATAGTCAGCCTGTTCTTGAGATGTGGGGCCACAACGCAGACCCTTTATACAGGGCGACGATTTCTGCGCAACGATATAAAACTATTCTAAAATGTATTTGATTATTTTTAGAACATTTTTTTGATTACTATTAGAAAATCTGCAGCCATCGACGATGTTTGGAACTTACTTATGAAGAACTTGTTCCAAATGAAGAGCGTGCTGTAAAACAACGAAAGAACATTGTTCTGAAATTGATCGAAAAATACGCTGGTTCTGGATAAACAGTTAATGCCGATAATTTCTAATATATTTAAAGTTTACTATTTTATATTTAATATTTAAATTTTTAATTTAAATTAAAGTAAGAAAGTTCTCGTCATACGACTTGGCGCGATATTGATGACAAAACGAATGGCATATGCATACATTCATGCGCAATAACAAAGCCTGCATACCGAATGAGAAGTTGGATCCAAGTCGAGATGTATTTAGCACTGTACTCGGTTACCACAATAATAATATGTTCTACCGAGCATTATTATAGCACCGTCGCACAGTGGTCCCAAGGCCCAAAAAGACGGACGCGAATCAGAAGTCAAATTTGAAAAAAAAATGGCGGACCATATCAATCTTCAAACAAATTTTATTTGGCTGAAAGTCTGTACTCGGGGGTTTTCGGGGTCGCTGATCACGAATCCGAAGTCAAAATATAGAAAACAAAATGGCGGAATCGATATGGCGTACAATTTCTTCGAAAACGTATTTGACTTGGCTGTAACGTCGAAAAACACGTTTATCGATTATATATCGATAACTATTTGACAGATTTTTTTCATATCAAAATACTTTAGAAAAAGTTGGTTTGGTGAATTGGGGAAGAGTGCTGTCGATCAGTGTATATAGTGTATATATTATGTAGCGACAAATGTGGCACAAAAATCATCACCGCCCATCCACTCGACACTTAGACTCATTTGAACTTTGAGTATCGAATCTCTCATACTCAGTATAAAATTGACATCTTCGAGTTTAACAGATATTGAGATTTCAAATTGATACTAACTGTATCAGTTGCTTTTGTATTTTTTTAGTATCTTTGACCTGTCTTTTAATTTAATATTCAACTTCACTTTTTGTTTCTTTTGATACTAGTTTTATTAATTTATATTTTTTCTTATCTTTCTATAAATTCAGTTTATTATAATATGCTTAAAATTAAAAACTTTTTAATTTTTTATTTCAAACTCTATCAAAATTATTTATTTACACTTTAAATTGATTCGTCGTTGACCCCCTAGTGGAACTTTGTCTCTCCTTGTGTCCATGGATTTTAACGAGTCCCTATTATGCCTCTTGTCGACCCGACCGTCCCCAGCCTAGACCCTGGACGACAACTCCTTTGTTAGAGGAGATAAATCACTTTTCCGTCTCTCTGGGCATTGCTTTAAAATCCTTTATTTATCTTCATAACGTCGTCTGAGTCCTCCTTTACTTTTAACTAGTACACTTTGTTTACACTAGTAAAATCACTATGTGCAGTCATCGCAGCTGGACGTTCGATGCTTCGTTTTACAATTCATACTTCTTCAATTTTCGAAATAAAAAAAATTGTTTATTTCATAATACTTCTGCGCATCAAATAAATATTCATTTCATCTTACTTTGTCTAATACTTTCTAGTTTGCATTGATACAAAAAATGATATTTTCATTTCGTTTGAGACACGTTTGAGACTAAATATGCAGCCTTTCTGCAGCTAATTTTTGGATATGTTTTAAAGAATTGTTTGAACAATAATTTTTTATTTGTTTGAGAGTGGGATCTGATGGGAGTTTTGACTTATGGCTTGATCTAACACTTTACTTTATACTTTATTAACGATTCACTATTTTATGCATTGTTAATAATAATTTTGAGCAATACATTTAAATTGTAGTTACTTCCTAGAGTAGAATCCATTTTTCAGAATCCAAATCGGTTAATTTTTCGCGATTCTATACGCTTCCAAACGTTATCTTATTTTCGATGCATGACGAGTAAACGATGAGGCACGATCGACGCTGGCGAACGGAGTTCATGCCTGAGCCAGGTGGGGACACTTCCTCCTTATTAACAGTCAGAATACAAACTAGATGTACCACTACAACTATTCCAATCATTAAAAGTACATAAAAAATATTTTGTTTTCGACTTCTGGCCAGCTTTTTGGGATTTGGGACCATAGTGCGTCGGCTTTTACTAACTTTTTTAACTACGCTTAATAAAAGTGAATATATTTTTTTACCTTAAATGCAGAAATATGTTCACCGTGTCCTTTAACTAGCATTAATCACATTTACACACACTATTAGGATATCTGCCTATGTATTCCCATACAAATACCATATAGGTCTGCGTTAAACTCTGATCCAGTTTCCAAAAATGGTCTCGGTTTTTTTCCATCAGCTCTTGTTTTCAAGATATCGCGGAAAATCCATTTTGCAGTATTTTTTTTGGCTCCGAGTAAAAATTTAATTATGAGTTTAAGGCGACAGTATACATATCAATGCGGCCTAAAAAAAATCATGGGAGCATCATCAGCAAACCCAAAAGCGCCTAAGTTGGCCTTTGAAGAGTAATTTTCATCAAATTATAGCAAATTTTTCAAATTTAATCGTCGTGTACCAGCCATTTGGGGTGGTTGGATTTTAATTTAAACCACTTTAGCATGTAGCCCAATGGTTCTTCTAATTTCACAAATTTTGTTGCATTTATTAATAATATTAAATCTGATCGATGGACAAAGTTACATCCGGATAGTCCGAAAAAAGGAATTAAAATTTATGGCTGGATAACTAGATTGATACACAAAATGTGTATGGGAAATATTAAAAGACTACGTGATCTAACATAGACCTTACCATAATTGTCAAGCAAATATACAATAACATTCAGGCAGTACTAGATTCAAACAATTTTCCCCAAATTCGCATTTGTAAATGTAAAACTCTGTATACACTAGCCCCGACTGACTGACTCCCTTCCCGTTACCACCTCCACTTCTCATTAACTGCTCTCAAACGCTAGAGCATTTCTCAATTCTTGGGACATCACTTCATCATTCACCAACCACACACTTTAACAATTATTGCCCACCACTTGGACATGAACATGGCTCCAGGACATGGACACAAAAAAATGTCTGAGCCTGATGTTCTACCATGTAATGTGTTCAATTTTTCGCATTTTGCACACTTGGCGGGCGGAACGGAGCGGAGCAGGTCCGAACTGAGTAGAGGATGACCACCTGGCAGCCGTAATAATATTAAACAATACGTATAAATCACTCAGCTGTCTGGCAGCAACTGGGCAACCGGGCAACTGGGAGAGGAAACGGCTCTGACAGGAGCCAAGAGAAAGGTTTCATAAAAATTTACCGCCATAATGCTTATTTTAAAAGTCAATATGTTCGTTGCCAGTTATTTTAACACCCATCGTGTTCAGGTGCCACCGGTCGACAACGCTTCGGACGGTCATATCCGTTGTGAAAAGTACGAGACAGGCGACAGGAGCAGAGGCAGTAACAGCAGCCACACAACATAAACATAAAGTGAAAAGTTGGAAAAAGAGCGAGAAAATGAAAAGGCCCTAGCCCAAGCACTGTCCAAAGTCAAGCGTCACATGTCGCCAAGCGGAGCCAACAGCAGACGGACGAGACGAGCAGCCTGTTGTTGTTCATATCCTGGCCTGTCGTCCGTTTATATGACATGATTATGTGTAAAAAAAGTGCAACAGGCAGGACCTGACCAAGGCAACCAACCGAGACCTAAAGTGGCCCTCAAGCAGCACGATGGCAGCAGCTGTGGCGCGTCTCACCTTTGTTGACATCCTGGCATCCTGTATGTGAGCTACATGTGATTTTCCTTCCCTTCCCCTCCATTTTGTATTGTTCGCATTAGCCTTGCGATAAGTGTTGGCAATCATGCGAGTGTCAAGCTCAAATAAGATAAAGATTCTACAAATGCTACATGTGTAAGTTGGTTAAGGTAACTTTTCAAACTTTTGTATATTAACTAACAGAAATATAACAGTAAAATAAATTAAATATTTTGTAATATCCGTTCTTTCTATTAAGCCACTAGAGTTTCCGTATAAATATTTTTTATTAAATTTTGCTGTCTATTAATTGCCAGAATCCCTACAAAAATCCTCTTATAGCGTTTTATATACATTAAATATCCATTGGTTGAACAACACAATATCCGGTACTAATCCTTTGGTAAGCTTTTTCAAGGGTAATTATCCCAAGCGGCCGAACCTGTACACACACACACGCACACACACCTTTCCCACTAGCATTTCGCGAGAAAAAATAAATACTTTTTACTTCATTTTAGGAGGGGTTGCAAAAACCCATTTAAAATTCCATCGATCAAGCAAATTGCTGAATCGGAATCAATTATTTTCCACATTGAATTTTTTGTTTAATTTTTTAAACAATTTTTGTTTGGTTATTAAATAGCTCTTTTAAAGATGCAATTTTTCGCTTTTGGTTTTAATTGAATATTAATTTTTGGTTTTATTTGGCGAATTTAACAAAAAAAGGAGAAGTCGAAAAGCTTCGTCCTTTGATCAAGTTTAAATTGTGCAAATTTTACAGTGAGTTTGTGGAGGTCGTGGCGTAGTGATTGAACATCTCCTACCGGGCCACATTCACACCTGCTAAAGAAAATATATAAAATAAAGCTAATTATCAGATATAAAAGAAAGATTTACTAAAAAAGAAAAACAAATTAATTAAAAAACATTTTATTTGTCCTAAAAATTCAAGTGGTTCAATGAAAAATTTATTTGACATTAAGTGGTTAGCTAATAGCCTAGAACGATTCGTTAGCGATTGTTAAATCCAGTATGCAGGTAGGTTTAATTAAATTTGATTTCTTCTTGCTTGTTTTTTGCTTGGATCGGAGCTGAGGTACTAATTCGGCACATACAGCCACACTGAGCATAACCGGGGGCAAATAATGCTTCATCCTTATGCTCATTATACACCTCAACAAAGGAACTGCCAAAACCAAAAATTCTTTATAAAAATAACTCACAAAACTTTTGACACCAAAGAATTTGTTTTGTGATTTTTTTTTTTTTTTGAGTTTTTTGTTTTGGCAATTACTTTGTTACGGTGGAAAGGAGGAGAAATGTAACTATTTTGGTAAAATTCACATTAACTATGGCAACAAGTAAAAATGCACTGATGAACATAACCAGAAAAAGTTAAAACATGAAAATTGCTTTTACTTTTCATTTCACTCAATGAATTGATCTCTTAATTAAGTATAGGCTATTGGAGTTCACTTTAATGCGTCTCATGTTCTGTTTTTATGGAGCTATTCGAAGCTAGGTACGGTTTGAATAAAGCAAAAAGCACTTTACCTCTCAATTGCTTGTTCTGTGAGAAGAAAGTGAAGACATTTTCGGTTGGCAACTTTTTACTTTGATTTATTTATTTTTCGGTTATGGTATTGCTCACTGTACGTGGGTTTCAATCTTCTATCAAAATATCTTAAAACGAAATGCAGAGCTTGAAGAACACTCTCATTGAACACAAATTACTTTTCTGACTAATAAGCAATTTTTAAAGAAATTATAAATCATTTTATAAAAATTCGCGACCAAAAAGAGAATGATGTCATTTACTCCATAAGTTGTGCCTTATCTTTCTGTCATTTCTCAAAAAATGATGGCATACGCCACGAGGGAATTTGGTGATTATAACCGCTACTTGGAGGGTAAAAAGGGTATACCAAGTTTGCGCAATTGTATGTAACAGGCACAAGGAAGCATCACCGACCCCATTAAATATATATATTCTTGACCAGCATCATTTGAGAAGTATATATAGCCCAGTCCGTCCGTCCGTCTGTAAGAATACCAAGATCTTAGAGACTAGAACAGCTAGACAAACCATTTGCTGCCGCTTTGGAATTTAGTCATCTCGTTCGAAGAGGAGTCGATCCAAGAGCAAGAGCCGTTTATGTAAGATGGTGGGTTTGTCTCTACCCACAACTTTGTTGCAACTGATCATAGAGTGCTTGGTCTAGCCAAAGGATTAAATCATGGTGTGGAATGCGGATTCGATGGTGGGGTGTTGCGAATTTCATGGATGGATATACTGTGGCAGCAACATTGCTGTAAAATTCACGCATTATGGGTCTGATTAGATGGCGTTTGCTTTTGTTTCCAAACCCTTTGAATATCGATTGACGAATATTTCAAGAAGCAATTCATCCACTCTAGACAAGTTTTCAATTATATCCACAACCCGTAATCCGTAAATTTATTCCACTTTGTAGACAAATGTTCCAAATTAAACAACTCAACAAAAAACAGCGGATTTAAGTTTCCGACTATTTGCAACTGCATTCTTTTATAAACCGAACAGTTAAAAAAATTTTTATTTTCATTTTAATAAAAAAAAAATCGAAATTAGATCTCGACATGCCCATCATAACGTAATTTGCAGTTTTGCACAAAAATTTTTTGTTAATTTTATACACAATTTCAAAAATCGTCAAAAACGGAAAAATGGAAAAAAGGGTTTTTTAAAAACGTGATATCTCAGGTTTGGTTTATCGGACAGGTATCAAATTGATACTCGTGAAAAGTATTTTACTGTAGCTACTCAAATAATAATTTTATAGACTTTTCAATTATTTAATAATATTAAGTAATTGTTGCTAAAAATTATTTATAATTTTTTCTAAGTGTTAACCACCATGATATAGCTTCTAAGGATAAACAATTTATTGCCCTAAATATAACTTAAATTTTGGTGTTTTCAAAAAGATGGAGACTTTTATGGTTTTAAAAGTTATGAATTTTTGAAGTTATAAACAAATAAAAAGATGCCCTTAAATAAAAATTTCTCACGTAGTCAGTTTTAAAGTCATGTGATTGAAACTTGGCAATTGTGCTTTATATTTATCAAGCTTTTCAAAATTGCCAACATCACACAGATCGGACATCTATATCATATAGCTGCCATAGAAATGCTGAATTTGGTTGTGGTATAATATACTTTCAAAACTCTGGTCACCCTAATCCACAACAAAATGCAATTAATCATAGCATTCGTATGGCAGCTATATGAAATAGACGTCCGATCTGTGTGATGTTGACATTTTTGAAAAGCTTGATATATATAAAGCCCACTTGCCAAGTTTCAGTCGTAGAGCTTTGAAACTGACTGAGTGGCAACGCATTCTTTAAGGGCAACTTTTTATTTGTTTATAACTTCAAAAATTCATAACTTTTAAACTATAAAAGTCTCCATCTTTTGAAAACACCAAAATTTAAGTTACGTTTAGGACAATACATTGTTTATGCTTAGAAGCTATATCATGGTGGTTAACACTGAGAAAAAAATTATAAATAATTTTTAGCAACAATTACTTAATATTATTAAATAATTTAAAAATCTATAAAACTATTATTTGAGTAGCTACAGTAAAATACTTTTCACCAGTATCAATTTGATACCTGTCCGATAAACCAAACCTGAGATATCACGTTTTTAAAAAACCCTTTTTTTCCATTTTTCCGTTTTTGACGATTTTTGAAATTGTTTATAAAATTAACAAAAAATTTTGTGCAAAACCGCAAATTACGTTATGATGGGCATGTCGAGATCTAATTTCGGATTTTTTTTTATTAAAATGAAAAATAAAAATTTTTTTAACTGTTCGGTTTATAAAAGAATGACCC
>JAEIFU010001267.1:0-75003 GCA_018904235.1 Lordiphosa stackelbergi
CGGCAACGCACATCATTTTGTTGTGACGAAATTGTCTGATGCAACATACATTGTAGATGACTGGAAATCATTTGCGCTCCACTCAACAACACACAAGGAGTGACGACGAGGAAGTCTTCTTTGATAGCAGCAACTACATCAACATGGCGGAGGAGGAATTGAGAGCCCAGCTGGAAATCATACAAAACGAATTGCAGCAAGTGACTGCGGCTGTCACTGCAAAGACACCCCCACGCCTTCATGTGCCGAAATTTAACAAAGACAATCCACAGCTCTGGTTTGCGCAACTCGAGCGTTCGTTCAGGTTGAACAATGTCACGCAGGACGCCGATCAATTTGTAATCCACCTGGAGGACGACGTCCTTCAGTGCGTCGAAGATCTGGTTTCGAAACCTCCAGAACAAAAACGCTGCGAGGCACTCAAGAATCGGCTGCTAACCAACTTTGCAGAATCTGCGGAATCAAAATTAAATCGTCTGCTCCAAGGTATTGAGACTGCGGGCTTAAAGCCCACCGAAATTTTGACTCGCATGAAACGCCTTGCTCTTGTTGGCAGCGAAAATATAGTTCGCGCACTTTTTATGGCTCAAATGCCCCAATGCATCCGTCCGCTCTTATCTGTCTGGAAAGAGGAAAGTTTGAGTGAACTCGCAAAAGTTAACAACTTAAACTTGAGATCAGAGATCTCAAAGCATCACGCCCCAAATCGAACTCTCCATCACGTGCATTCCGAGGCAATTCGAACAACAAGGGAGAAGAACAAAAGGAGAAATGTTGGTTCCACCAGCAGTTTGGTGCACGGGCACACAAGTGCCGCGCCGGCTGCCCGTATTGGAAGCCGTCAAACTAAAACAGCTGTCAGCCTCGCTGGTTGTTGGCAGCTGTATGACGACCAGCAAAAATTCGACGGGTTCGTCGTCGGGCGACCAATGCCTGGCCGATACTCGCCTACACATTTTTGACCGCTCTTCGAAAATAAGATTCTTGGTTGACTCTGGATCAGTAGTGTCCTTGATTCCACGTGCATTAATAAAATTTAAAACCAGCGTTAACGACTTACATCTGTTCGCAGCAAACCAAACACCAATCAAAACCTATGGCACGATCGTAATGGATCTTAACCTGGGTCTTCGCCGTCCTATTAAATGGCCATTCATTATCGCAGATGTACAATCACCAATAATCGGAGCCGATTTGTTGGCTCATTATAATCTTCTCATCGATCTCAACACGAAGAAACTAATCGACCAATCGACGACAGTCTCTACTCTGGGTATAATGCCCAGTACTACAGACTCAGCCATCTCAACGCTCAACCAAAACACCGATTTTAGAGGTGTACTTGCGCAGTTTATCGACGTCACCAGGACACCAACGAAACACAGCACGAAGAGTACGCACAACGTTTCTCATCATATAGAGACTTGTGGGACTCCAGTAGCTGATCGCCCCCGACGACTTTCTGGGGAAAAACTCGCCATCGCAAAAAGCGAAATAAACTTTTTGCTCGACCAAGGCATTTGCCGTCCATCGAAAAGTTCCTGGTCCAGCCCCTTGCATATGGTTGCAAAGCGAACTGGTGGCTGGCGAGCTTGTGGAGATTATCGCAAACTGAATTCGAAAACGGTGCCCGATCGTTATTATATATTTTCAACATTGGATTTGGTTCGAGCCTATTATCAGATACCAATGTGCGATGAAGACTTAAAGAAAACCGCAGTATGTACTCCGTTCGGATTAATTGAGTTCCTTTACATGCCGTTTGGCTTAAAGAACGCGACACAGACATTTCAGCGATTTATGGATAGCATATTCAGAGGCTTGGATTTTGTCTATTGCTATATCGACGATATATTGATTATGTCCAGAGATCAGGATGAGCATGAGCAGCATCTACGAGCTGTACTTTCAATACTTCAGAAACATGGCCTGAGCATCAATTCAAACAAATGCCAAATCGCTAAACCGATGGTACAGTTTCTTAGCTATACTATAAGTTCTGAAGGAGTACGGCCACCAGCTGATCGAATCGATGCTATTGTCAAATACAATCGGCCGGAAACACTTGCTGAACTTAGTAGATTTCTGGGCATAATAAACTATTACCGCCGTTGTATTCCTCATGCATCTGAAATTCAAGCGTCACTCAGCGAAATGTGCAAAGGAATCAGGAAAAACGACAAGCGAAAAATTCAATGGACTTCTGAGGCGCTGAAGGCATTCGAGGATTGCAAACGATCCGTAGCACAAGCTGCTATCATAGCGCATCCCGCGTCCGATGCGATGTTGGCATTGGTGTGCGATGCTTCAGACACTGCAGTTGGTGCGGCATTGGAGCAACAAATCAACGGACGATGGCACCCACTTGGCTTCTTCTCTCGAAAGCTGACACAAACCGAAAAAAACTATAGCACGTACGATCGTGAGCTGCTTGCAATTTACGATTCAATACGTTATTTCAAACACATACTAGAAGCTCGTGTGTTTGTCATCAAAACAGACCACAAACCTCTTATTTATGCTTTTTCTCAAAAACCAGAGAGAGCGTCGCCACGCCAACTACGTCATCTGGATTTCATATCCCAATACTCCACGAATATAGTGCACGTGGCCGGTCCTGAGAATGCAGTAGCTGATGCACTCTCGCGACTCAATGCGATTTCGATGCCGGCTAATATATCACTGGAGAGAATTTCAATCGAACAGCAAGGCGACAATGATCTGGATGAGCTCCGGCAAGGAACCACCTGTCTTCAACTTGAACCTGTTCAGTTTGAGAATAATGTAATGGTATATTGCGACATCTCTAGTGGATCGAACAGACCATATATTCCTCAGTCTTTGCGTTATGATGTCTTCGCTTCAGTACACGGTCTTTCACATCCAAGTGGCAGATCCACATTGCGACAAGTACGACGAAAATATGTTTGGCCGTGTATGAGAAAGGATATAACCTCATGGGCAAGAAACTGCATGCGTTGCCAACGAGCTAAAATACATCGTCACAACAAACAAATTCCTGAAAAGATCGACATGCCGGATAATCGCTTCGACCACGTACATTTGGACATCGTAGTCATGCCTCA
This sequence comes from Lordiphosa stackelbergi, assembly GCA_018904235.1. Lineage (NCBI taxonomy): Eukaryota > Metazoa > Arthropoda > Insecta > Diptera > Drosophilidae > Lordiphosa > Lordiphosa stackelbergi. The sequence continues at coordinate 3,087 of JAEIFU010001267.1, forward strand.
CGTAAGTGGATACCGCTATTGCCTCACAATGATCGACCGGTTTTCCAGATGGCCGGAAGCAGTTCCTTTGAAAGATATATCCGCCGACACAGTGGCTTCAATGTTTTGGTCACATTGGATCGCCCGTTTCGGATGTCCCCAGACAATCACCACTGACCAAGGATCCCAATTTGAATCTGCCCTTTTTAAGGCACTTGAAGATTTGGTGGGCAGCAAACACATCCATACCACGGCTTATCATCCGCAATCAAACGGCATGATCGAAAGATGGCATCGATCATTCAAAGCCGCCCTCATGTGTAACCCACAAACGCCTTGGATCGACTTACTTCCAACTGTGTTATTGGGTTTAAGAACGAGCTACAAGGAAGACCTCGGTACATCAGCGGCAGAGATGCTTTATGGCAATCATATTCGAATTCCGAACGAATTTTTCGATGACTTGTCTAAACCATTGCATCCAAAAATATTCATCGAAAGATTTCGAGAGCATATGCGCCTTGTTCGGCCGGCGCCTGCAGCCCATCATATTGGGTCGAACCGGAGCATGTTCGTGTTAAAACATATGAATGATTGTTCTCATGTCATGCTTAGGACAGACAGCGTTCGACAACCGTTAGAACCTCCATATTCTGGGCCCTACGAGGTGGTGAAACGACCTACGGATCGAGTCTTTGTCATTAAAATCGATGGCAAGGAAATAGCTGTTTCAACGGAGCGCCTTAAGCCGGCGTTTGTGACGAAGGAACAAGAAACTGGAAGCGACTCACAACCACCAAAGACGCTACGTACATACGAACGACCTCGTAAGGTTAGATTCGCTCCCGACCTGGTCACTGGGGAGGGAGTAGCTGTGGCATCCCCGATGAGTTCCCTCACGCGATAGCTGCAGCCACCTATCGATATTCATCGCACGCCTTCGAGATGAAGCTTGTTCCATCGCTGACGACGAGTCTCTCCCGCGAATTCTGCCAGCGTCGCTTCGATCGTATTCAGTTTATTGTATTTAGCGAGTAATATTATTATTTAATAAAGTTAGTTATAAAGATAACTAAAATTTTAAACTAAGTGGCTCCATCGGTTGGTCATTCTTCGCCAGCGACCCCTAGTTGTCATTTTTTCGGCCTTAGCCAATACAACAGGATGCGCATAGTCAAGTTCCAAACCAAAACTCAAAGAGCGAAGTGCTTTTGTGACGTTCTGAAAAGCTTAACGTAATTAAAACTTTGCACCAAAATTACTTCGAGGGACAATGTAGAAATTTAAAGTGAGATAAAATCTGGAGTCAAAATTGAGCAGAACAATGTGTGGAGTTACTTGGGAAAAACTGACTATCTCAATTAAACCTAAACAGTCAACCTATTAAAAACCATATCTGGTTAAGTCATTACTTCCTGTACAGTCCCATGGTCCCATGGAAAATTTCTTAGTGCAGTATTTGTATCAGATTGCCTAAATGATCCGCTAGTGATAAGGGTTAACCGAAGGGAAGTGAACGCAGTGTTTTCCCGCATCCGATTTGGTTTGTTTTTCCCATTAATCTTGAGTGATTATGACCTCGGACCATGCCACCCCATTTCCATTCCCAGATCGTTGCCTTGCACATATTTTGCATTTCCGTTGGCTCGCTGCGCCGTTTCTCGGCCAACGGAAACTAAAATTCCAAATACATACAAATCGTATCAAATGCCAAGTTGACCAATTTTGGGCGACAGGTTTGTCCATTGGCTAATTGCCAATGGGCAGCCCAAATGAGGATGCCGTGCGCATTCCAACGACGATTCGTGTCTTGTGAATGAAACTCAATAAAACTCGTGGCGCTATTTTTGATTCATTGAGCCATTGGCAATCACGTCCACAAAGCAAAAAAAATTATGATGAAAAAACTTAATTCGACACCGCATAGATTAATAGCTGCCACCTCCACCAGCTGCCTTTCGCTCTCACACTTAATGCTAATGTGTTTCACTTCCTTCCGCTTGCGTCTTTTAATGCCCACCCCAGCTCTCCGATGATGTTTATCAGTTTCAAGTGCACCCATTCCCAGGCAGCTGTGACAATGCAGCCGGACGAAGGCGGAGACGTAGGCGACGGCAACATGTTAAAAATATCCCAAATGAGTTTGGCATGTGCCACAGATATCTCAAAAGAAGAACACAGAGCGAAGTGGAGTAGAGTGGAGGGAGGGGCGAGGGCGCCAGCGTTGAGTGGTTAACCAAACGAAAGACTGCCAAGGCAGCGCACTGAACCTCGGCTACAGCTTATGGCTTACTTATAAACAGAAAATTTCACCTTGAACCATTTGGAAAACATTTTACAAATTTTTGGAATTTTTTAGTAAGTTTTCCACTTAGCATTGAGCAATCGAATCCAATACACAAAATGTCGGTCTGTTCTAAAAGTCTCTGATGGAATTTCAATGAAAATGGGATTGCAAAGTAATTTAAATAAGAAATTTTGAGAATTATACTACCAACAAAAAGTCACAGATTTTCAATCAAACTAGAATTTGAAGCTAATTTAACTGAATCACATAAGCTCTGTTGCTTGAATCCCTATTATTCCAACAGGAATATGGCGCTATTGCTGTGAGTGCGTGAATGAAAATAGGACCTTGCTTGACTTTATTATTAATGTAAAACATGTTTAATTTCGGTACGAACGATTTTAGTAGGAGTAAAATTGGATTTCAGCGTCACGTGACGCTGGGACGGTGGGATCTTATCTGGGAGGAATCTGGATAGGTTCTGGGTGGGATCGGTGTGAGATCTGGTTAGCATTTGGCTGGGATCTGGTTAGAATTTGGCTGGGATCTGGGTGGGATCTGGTTGGGATCTGGGTGGAATCTGGATGGGATCTGGGTGGGATCTGGTCGGGATCTGGGTGGGATCTGGGTGGGATCTTGGTGGGATCTGGGCTGGATCTGGGTGGGATCTGGCTAGGATCTGGGCTGGATCTGGGTGGGATCTGGCTAGGATCTGGATAGGATCTCGGTAGGATCTGGGCTTGATCTGGATGGGATCTGGAAGGGATCTGGGTGGGATCTTGGCGGCATCAACGTGGGATCAGCGTAGGATCTGAGTGGGATCTAGCTTCGTTGGATTTGGGTGGGATTTGGATTTCTGGAACAATTTACCTGTACCAGAGGGGCAGGTAGAGGATAAAGAACGTGAATTGTGTTTTTTACAGGGTTCATTTAAAAATTGGAATTTAATTTTGCTATAAAAAGAAACGGCTCGATGTTTGTCAAAGGTTGGTTCATGTCATTTATTAATGAAAAACAATTTCGGTCAAATGACCACCACGGCTGACTTGGCAGTAGCCCATTCGATCCACCCAATTTTTGAGAACGTTTTCAATTTTTTCGGCACGTATGTCAGCAATATCAACTCGAATCTCGTTCTTCAACTCATCAATTGTTTCAGGATTGTTTGCATAACATAATTGTTTAACGGTGTCAGATCACAGCTTCTTGGCGGCCAATTCACATCTCCATATTTGCTGCTTATTCGATTTTCGAAGATAGGGCGCAGAAGATCGATTGTGGCGTGCGCTGTGCGGCACGTAGTGCCATCTTGTTGAAACCGAATATCGTCCAAGTGTTCCGCATCAATTTCCTCGAAGAACCAATCACTTAACACTGCGAAGTAGCGCTCACCATTTACGGTCACGGTGGCTCCTTCTTCATTTTCAAAGAAAAATGGACCAATGATGCCTCGAGACCAATAGTTACACGTGATGGGTGCATTGGCTATGCGACGATTTGCGGATTTTCTGTGCCCCAGATGCGACAATTTTGTTTATTAACACTTCCACCGAGGTGGAAATGTGCTTCATCCGAAAATATGATTTTTGGTAAAATTACTGCAGACGATTCGGATGGTCAATTGGCTTTAGCTGCTTCACCAATTGAACTTTGCTTTGGCAAGGTCTCTATGCAAAATTCGCATCAAAGAAGTGCGCGAAATGCCCAATTGTTGAGATCGATGGCGAGTTGACGTCGATGGTTGTTCACGCATATTGCCAGAAACCACAACAATGTTTTCGGTCGAGCGCACCGGAAGAGTACGTACACTGGTTGGTTTATCCACCAACATTCCAGTTTTACGAACTCGCTTCACGAATTGATTCACAAATTGAGTTATTCTTGTTAAATGTTTTTTTCTAATTTGGCACAGCTTGAGTCGAGGACTCATCACTTTGGGAATATGTTTTTATTGTTTCCCAACTTTCTTCAAGCGAATAGCGACCCATTTCGTAAACGTCAAAGTTTTTACTAAATTTTAGTTGCTTTCCGGATGACATTTGACGATTTTAAAGTCAGATTTTGAATAGTTCAAATTGCAAACACTAGATGGAGCACCCTGTAACTTCTGTGTAATTTAACTTTTTCCAAACCTTTAAAAAGTGACACCTGAATGTATACAGCACCCTTAAGCGACATTTACCAATGTCGTATCCGCAATTCCTTAATGAAAGTGAAAAACCGAATGGGAAGCCGTTTGTCTAGTTCGACTGTGTTCGAGCATACGATCTACAGTTAGAGTCTGTACAATACCAATTGATCTGGCTTTTCTCTCGAGATCAAGCACTTTTGCCAAAAACCTGCTAAATAGCTCTCCCTCCCTCTTTGTCAATCACTCAAGACATTTACCCAACTGGCACCACAAAGTCTGGTGTTCATTCGCTTGATCAACTGCCACGCCCAGCCTCTTGTTGTTGCGGTTTGTTCTTATTCTCGACCGCCCACCATGCTTATGTCATATTGTCGATGTACATAAATAAATAAGTAATAAACATACAAAATACAAATGTAAATTGTACGAGAACGGCTCTCTGGGGATGGGGAATGTTAATGGGAACGCGCGCATGCCAGGAAACGTCTTTCAATGGAAATGAAAATGGAAATAGGCAGAGGCCTATTCATCTGCCTCTATCCTCCGCCCCTTGCTCGGTGCGAGACTCTTGGGTGCATTTTGCATTTGCATTTTTAGAATTTGTCTCCAAGTTAACATTGAAAATGGCAACGACGACAACGACAAATGCCTTTGAATTGATTAATTTCTTCTCTTTTATTTGTTGATTTGTTTGCTTATTTCGCAGTTACACAATTAAACTGCTTGTTGAGGGCCTCGACATGTACATTGCGGGCTGTTACATCGAAGCGGGCATTTTGGCTTTGACAAACGCGCAAGCCATGCCATTTCCACTGAAAAGTCGCCAGCAAACTTTAACTTGAATTTCCATTGTCCATGCCAGGCACGAAACTGCGAGAGTTTCTGATTTGCTGTTGCTAATGTCGCCTCAATGGTTTGGCCAGCTGAAATTAATTAGCTGAAACGTGGCATAAATTAGCAAATCGAACGAAGCGAAACCCTGAACTAAGCAACAGCTATTAAACCGAAATGGTTTTGTAAGCGTTTTTGGAAGCGGACCTAAATGTGCATTAAAGCAATGAATGTCTTAGGGGATCTGAATGGAAGTCTTTAAGTAGTGAGCGGAAGTGGCTTTTAGACTTATTCCGATTTAGTGGCAAAAAAGTGAACCTTCAATTATATAAGCCTAATTTTGGCAATCATGCCACGATAAAGTCTGGCGACTTCAGTCTTGAATTTGTAATGACTTGCACTTCGTTTACTGAACTCATGGGTTTGTTTCGTGGAAAGTACTAAGACAGTACCGATTTCCTTATGTAAATGGCTGAACTCTTCACAGCTAATTTCAGTACTGAGGCATATTCGATTTTACTATGCCATTTTTATATTAAATTCAATCAATATGCATATGGAAATTTACACTTTTAAAGCCTTGGCGCGGCCATCAAACCTAAAGAAATCAAATTTTGGATAATAGATAAATTCTCTACAAAATTTACTGAATTTTTTGAGCCATGAAAATCGTCTGGAGAAAAGTTCGGTCTAATTTACATATAACATTCTAGCATGTAACACGTCGCCTTCGCTGCGCCTTCAACAGTATAGAACCAATATCAGCCCACATCCCAACCCACAACCCACCCACATCCCACCCTAATCCCACCCACTTCCCATCCACATACCACCCACTTCCCAGTGGGCATCCCGGCGTATTTTCAACATCGGAATATGAAAAATCAAATGAATTCTCATTTTGAGCCTACAAACCGAGTTTCAAGTAAATCGGAGGAAAAATAGTTTCTTTTATGCTGAATTTTCCGGGAGTTTTTCCACAGTTGGGTGAAATTTTCCAACATCGGAAAATCACATTTAAAATCATTTCGTAATCTACTCCCTACAAACCGAGTTTTAAGCCAATCGAATGAAAAATAGTTTTTTGCATGCAGAATTTTCCGGCCAACTACAAACTTTTCCGACGCCATCCGATTTTTCCAGGTGGAGATTTTCCAAAACCACCACTCATGAAAACTCCTGTCCAAATTACAGCCCTCTTTTTCTTACCGTTTAGGCTGTGCGATGATTGCCAATCAGTCAGTCAGTAAATCAGTCATTGATTCAGCCAGTGAATCAGTCAGGACACTCTCTCTTATAGATATAGAGATATACCGATGTGTTCCACAAATCTCTAGAAATTTAGGGGTCAGTTGTTTTTGAAAACAACCAATCCAAGTGTCGGAGATTTCATTTTTAGGAGTAAGATTCGGAGTCGCTGGCAAAAAACAGCTGACTGGAAGTAATTGCGTTGTAGCAGCCAAGACAGAGTTGTAGGCTTCAGAATAATTTGAATAATTGTTGAATTCAATTTTTTTTTTTTTTTGACTTTAATCACTGTGGGAGTGATGGGGGTTGGTCGTTTTTCCAAACAGTGACCAGGTACAAATATCGAATGTGTGCGCGACACAATCGATTGGTAAAACACAAGTTAAATGTTCAATTCAACTATCACGCTATTGTTCGCGACAATAACGAGTAGTTTACACTTCAATGTGTGTTGTAATAGTAGATTGTTGGTCATTGACCATTTTTCGATGATGATGTCTTAATTATACTTCGATGTAGTTCACAAATTAATTTTTAGGTTAAAACCGGAAGAACATGAGCCTTGAAAAAGGTTGACATGTCAAACACGTGCGCCTTGAAGAAGGCATACGTGGAGCCCTCCCTCGAACGATGTGATCAGCCCGAAGCTTCCAAGCGACTGTCAAATTTTTTTATCTGTTAATAAATCAAATGTTGAAATCGTTATTGGTCTGCACTGAGTTCCAAACTAAAAAATAATTTTAAAGCCATTCATACTCAATTAAATCGGGTTAAGAATTAAAAAATACGCTGACCCGCCAAATAATTATTTTTTATTGACAACCCTGTTGCTTACAAGTGAGTGAAGTGCGCAAATATAAATTCAAAAATGCCCGCGATTGCATTAATTGCTTTGGATATTGCTGGGGGAAGGCCAGTGACAAGGAAAACAATATCGTAACAAGAGTTTTTGAAATGATGCAATCCACATTTGATTTCTGATGAAGCGTAAGCTATTTTTCAGCCGCGATATCCGACTGCTTTTCCATATGACACTACTGGCCCTTCCTACGGAGTTCTATGTTTCCAGCATAAAATCATCCCACAACTTTTAAAGATCCAAACAAAAGTCTACCATTTCGTAGTTTGAAATTCTCGCCGATATAATTTATCGATAGGTTTTTTCGCTACTTCATTGAATTAAGGTTTAAAAACTTTTTGTATCTGGCTGGCTTGAGGTCGGTGGAGAGTTACAATTCAATGTAATCAACACAAATCAACAGAGATTAAATACAACAACTTGGAATAGCAATTGGTATGTCCGTACAACGATCGCTGTTTCGAAGATAACCACATCTTCTCGTCAGCGGATTTTTGTATTGCATATTCACATTCAAACGACCACTCAGACTCAGGTTTGATTATGGGGATTTCAATTTATCCACTTCACAGCCTGAAATTCTGCAATGGTTTATGAACGTGTAGGTTTTGCTTACCAATTTGATGTAATTAATTTCTTTTTGCTTACGAGCTCTGCAAGGTGGCTGGGCAATCTGCCCAATGATCCTCCATAGCAGAGTCATGGCGTTTTTATACCCGTTACTCGTAGAGTAAAAAGGGTATACTAAAGTTGTGTAACAGGCAGAAGGAATCATTTCCGACCATATAAAGTATGTCGAAGGCTGGTTAACCTTTTTGCTTGAGGCTTCCTTCATTGTTAGGAGCGTAGTGAGTTCCGATGTTTACTCGGGCAAGGTTGTAGTAATAGGGTCTCAGTTCTACGCTCGACACTGCTTTTATACCCTTCCCATACATCGAACCACACCCGACGACCTTGCAACCGAAGCCCCGTTTCGACCAATCGTGCAACCTACGCCTCGCTCTAACGAACAACATTCTATCGAACTAGACTAAGCAACATGTTAGCAGGGCCTACTAGACTAAGGGCCACGTGTCCCAACATATTGACATTCCAGTGTTGATTACTCATTTCAACCCTAAATAACACGATGACACGACACGGCCATTCTGACATTTACACGTTCTCGTGTAATCTTTAGAATACTTTAACACAAAATTTTTAGCACATTAAATCTTTTTCGAAACCGACTTCTACAAACCGACACGGCTATCCTGACAATTACACGTCCTCGTGTAGGCGATTCTCAAGTTTTTCTACCTTTTTTTTCTAAATAATATTGCTTACTGAAATTCTGAACATCTTATAACTTTTTCAGAATTTCATACAACTTACTCATTTTCTTTTTCTTTTTTTATACCCTTGCAAAGGGTATTATAATTTTGCCCAGAAGTTTGCAACGCATAGAAATATTCATTTCCGACCCTATAAACTATATATATTCTTGATCAGGGTGACGAGCTGAGTCGATTGAGCTTTTTGTCCGTCTGTCGTCTGTACGTCTGTCTTTCTGTTTCTACGCAAACTAGTCTCTCAGTTTTAAAGCTATCGAGCTGAAACTTTGCACAGAGTCTTCTTTTTACTGCACACTGCTAATATGTCGGAACCGACCGGATCGGATGACTATATCTTATAGCTGCCATGGGAACTATCGGTCGAAAAGTGGGTTTTAATGAGAAAAACTTTGTTGTTTTTAATGTTAACATCTCCCACTTCAGCGATATTTAATATTATACCCTTCACATAGATTTGGAAGTTTTTGTCAAAATCGGATGACTATATCTTATAGCTGCCATAGAAACTATCGGTCGAAAAGTGGGTTTTAATGAGAAAAGCTTTTTTGTTTTTAATGTTAACGTGTCTGACTTCAGCAATTATTAATATTATGCGCTTCTACAAAGAATTGGAAGTTTTGGTCAAAATCGGATGACTATATCTTATAGCTGTCATAGGAACTATCGGTCGCAAAGTGGGTTTTATATAGAAAAATTGTTTGTTTTAATGCTGGCGTTTTTAAACTCTGACGTATTAAAAAAATACAATTTCTCTTTATTTGATTAGAAATCGATCAATTTTAATTAGAATATTCTTCTTTTCTCTTGTATGCAGTTAAATTTCCAATTCTTCGTTTATTTTCAAATCGATATCATTTCACTTCGTCTTTATTAAGTCAGTGTTTCAGTGCATGGAAGATTATACATGATTTGTTTATACAGCTACACCATCAAATGCCCCACACGCCATGATCAAAACTTAAGTTTTGCACTTGTGCTTGCATTATGATGCATGTGCCAAATTTATCTCTTTTCTTTGAAGTTACATTACTGAATACCAACAGTCACATCAACACCCTCACTGGTGTTTTTCATACCGTCTCTCTCAACGGTTTTAACGTTAACTACACCCTAATTGGAGTTTTTCATACCGTCTCTTTCAACGATTTTAACATTAAGTACACCCACATTGGTGTCTTCCATACCGTCTCTTTCAACGGTTTGAACATTGAGTACACCCACATTGGTGTTCACTCTACCGTCTCTTTCAACGGTTTCATCATAAATCTCAGCCAAATTAGAATAATCTTCACTTACATCCAAATCGGTAGGTACTTGTCCATCTGGTAGCTTACGTAAATTTTCATGAGCATACTTATTCGTTCTCTTGTTAGTCAATGACTGTAGCGTATCTCCTTCCAAAACCTCAGTCACTAGAAATGGCCCTCTAAACTTTGGGTCTAACTTGGTTTGATTTCTTTCTTGGTTTTTTAGTAGTACAAAATCTCCTACTTTATGTTTGTCTATCTTTGCTTTATTTTTGTCAAACCTAGTTTTATCATAATTTGAAATATTTTCGGCAGCTTTTGTCCTTACATTTTCCATATTCACGTCGCAGTCCATATCAATAGGTGAAACCCTAAAGGACGTGCTACTTTTCCAATAAACATCTCCAACGGACTTGCTGTTGTGATTCTGTTAGTTGTGCAATTTAAAGCTAACTGAACTTCACCCAAAGCTTCTTGCCATGATCGACTACTGGTCTCAACAGCTGTTAGCAAGCTTTTTAACGTACTCATGATACGTTCCAACTAGAGCTGGAGAAACATCGATGGTAACATCGATGCATCGATGTTTTTATCCAAGCTACAGACATCGATGATTTTTTTTCACCATCGATGTTTTTGCAACCCTTCATGAACAAAACACAACCACACTATTTTCTTGTAAAATTTACTTCTCGTCCTTAAGAAAGTTAAGATGACTAATCTGCGGTTCTGTCAAGATACCATATGCAAATATAAAAAAAAAACGAGAAGGCCAAGCCAACTTCGTCTTTGCCGAAGTTTTTATACCCCTGCAAATGTTTTAATACATCAAAGTTTAAGAACGCCAGCATTAAAACAAACTATTTTTCTAAATAAAACCCACTTTTCGACCGATAGTTCCTATGACTGCTATAAGATATCGACCAAAACTTCCAACTCTGTGTAAAAGCACATATGTAATATTAATAATCGCTGAAGTGAGACACGTTAACATTAAAAACAAAAAAGTTTTTCTCACAAAGACCCACTTTTCGACCGATAGTTCCCACATAAGATATAGTCATCCGATTTTGACATAAACTTCAAATCTTCTAATACTATGAAAGACGTACAAAACAACCAAAATACCCGATAATATTAATAATACGCTGAAGTGAGACACGTTAACATTAAAAACAAAAAATTTTTCTCATTAAAACCCACTTTTCGACCTATAGTTCCTATGGCAGCTATAAGATATAGTCAACCGATTTTGACAAAAACTTCCAAGTCTATGTGAAAGCGAATAATATTAATAATCGCTGAAGTGGGAGACGATAACATTAAAAACAAAAAAGTTTTTCCCACAGAGACTCACTTTTCGACCGATAGTTCCTATGGCAGCTATAAGATATAGTCATCCGATCCGGTCGGTTCCGACATATTAGCAGTGTGCAGTAAAAAGAAGACTCTGTGCAAAGTTTCAGCTCGATAGCTTTAAAACTGAGAGACTAGTTTGCGTAGAAACAGACAGACAGACGGACAGACGGACAGACAGGACGGACAGACGGACGGACAAAGCTCAATCGACTCAGCTCGTCGCCCTGATCAAGAATATATATAGTTTATAGGGTCGGAAATGAATATTTCTATGCGTTGCAAACTTCTGGGCAAAATTATAATACAAGGGTATAAAAAAATAAGGAATTGGACCGAACCCTATTGTGTATGAATGTAATTGTTGCTCAACCATTTACATGCTACAATCAAAAAAGCGTGTGATTTATTAAAACTCCCAAATTTTCCATGATTTTAACACACACAAAACCCTTTTAGTTCAAGAAATCCTTCGACTTTTCAGCCCTAATGAAGTGATTTCCAAATTTTAGCGAATTGCGTAAGTAAATGTAAAATTGGCTGACAGCTCCTCCAACGGGGCCAAGCCAAGCTTCTCACTTCTCAATTGCGTAAGTACTGTTGCCAATAAAAAAACTAAAACAATCCACACTATAAATAATTTTGATGGCATTATCACATGTCGATACTCGCTGGAATAGTTTGTATTTAAAAATAAAGCAAATTATACTTCTGTCTGACCATTTATCCAAAATTTTAACCCAAACTCTAGGCAACCCCAAAAGCCCTCAAATAGAAACTTTACAAGAAATTATAGAGATCCTTACCTTTTTTAAGATGCCACTGTGCAAATTTATGGGAGAAAATAATTATCCCACTAATATGCGAGATGCAGCGAAACTCACAACTGTGAAGTGAACTTAAGTCCGTTCAAGCTGTCAGAGCACTCTAAAATAAGTGGCTTAAAAATATTTATGTATTCCAGCAACATCCACAGCTTCTGAAAGGTCATTGAATAAAGAAGGACAAACCCTGTCGGACGCTGGTCCTTAAAGTCAAAGAATTTGAAGCGTTTGATGATACTATTGAAGAATTTGAATAATTTTAAAAAGACTCAATAATAAATATTTGATCTAGAGCCCTAGAAGGGACATTGGTTTTATAATTTATCAAATTTATTTACATTATTATTGAAATCTCAATAAAGAAAGTGCTTTAGGAAGGTACATCACCAGACTCAAAATTTGAAAAAAAAACATCGATGTTAAAACATCGAAAACATCGATGTACGTAGACATCGATGTTTCTCCAGCTCTAGTTCCAACTGTCCACTAGCCCGACTAGCTCCTGTTGCAATCAAATGTAATCTTATTTTCTGTTTGAACAGAACTCATTGAATTGAGTACCTGCAAAACATCTTCCCTGATCAGCAATTATACGATTTGGTACTCCAAATAACGAGACAGGATTTTACAGCATTTATACAACTCTCAGCATACAGCTTAAGTGTGTGACTCAAAAAAGCATACTTCGTAAAAGCATCTACTTGGACAATAACATATTCCTTTTGGTCGCATTTGCCACTTAATTTTCCTGTTATGTCAATGTGAATTGTGTTCCACGGATTGTTGACTTTCGGAATTGGACGCAACTCAATTTGAGCTTTGCCAGATGGGGACTTTGCAATTTTACACGTAATCCAATTATCAACAAATTTTCTAACATTTTTTGACATTTCATCAAACCAATAAAAATCATAAGCTTTATCAAGGGTCTTTTCCCAACCCAAGTGCATAATTGACTCATGAACTTGGTTAATTACCGACCATTTAAAAGCTCTGGGCACCACTGGCAAACACCGAGTCCTAGTATTTCGTTGTATTTTACGACAAAGCACGCCTGCTCTCAACTCATAAGTCTTTGCAATATCTTCTGCCAAAGCATTGTTTTTCAACTTGCTGACAATATCTGCAATATCTGGATCTCGACGCTGTTAAGCGATAAGCCAGTTTGAAGATATTTCGGCCAAGTTAACTCGTTTCTCAGGAATATTGTTTTGAACAGAAGTAAGTACTTTTGGAGGAGTATTTCCCGACAAAAAATCAACGTGAGCCATTCGGCTTCCTTCCCTATACTGAATATGAAAGGTGAAAGACTGTAATTAAGCCCACCACCGTTGTACTCCAGGTAAATAATGACGAAAAGGTTTTATAGAATTTACAACTGCCAAGGTCTCTAGTTCATATGAATGATATTTTGATTCTGCAGACGAAGTTGCTTTACTGTAATATTCCACCACATGTGGTTTACTATTTATTTTATGGAGCAAAATTGCTCCGTAACCGTTTGAACTAGCATCAGTATGTAGCTCGAAAAGCTGTATATTCGACTGAATCTGGGTGCATAGATATGTGATAATAGCCGCTTGCCATATCAAGACACGTGAAGTATTTAGCGCCACGAAGTCTGGCTATTTGGTCTGATATAAGAGGTAAGGGGTATTTATCAGAAACTGTATTTGAATTCAATTCCCTATAGTCAATGCAGAGGCGTTCTGAACCATTTTTCTTTTTAACCAACATTATAGGACTTGAAAAAGGTGAACAACTAGGTCTTATCACATTGCACTTTATCAACTCCTTCACTTTATCCCGAACTATTTCCCTTTCGCTAGGACTTAACCTGTATGGGCGCCTTTGTACTGTTTTTATTGGGTCAACTAAACGTATTTTCATTTCGCCCACTTTAGCTCTTGTACTTGGGACCCCATTAATAAAAGAATTTGAGTACTTTTCTAACAACAAGGTCAATTTTTCTTTTTCCTCATTTACAAGTTCTGTATCATACTCTACAAGTTGATCGCCATCAAGAGAATTTTTTAACATTTTTGCTCTCACAATTTGAAAATTTGTTGAAGACAAAATCACATTGTAACCCTGACTGAGAATTTCTCGACCGATTACAATGTCATTTGGCAGATGTTCATCACGAACCACATGGAATAATATTTCAATAAAATGATCATTGATTACTACACTACTTAATATTTTACTTGTACTGTAAATGCTATCGTTTCCTATTCCTTTTAACTTTACAATATTAATAATTCTATTGCCAGAAAGTTTTGTACTAATCTTCTCTTTTATCAAAGAACATTCCGCTCCAGAGTCAAACGTGAAATTCAATGCAACACTGCTGCACTCTTTTCTCTTTGAACTCTGCTTTCCCGGCACCAACCATTTTCTTCGGACAATGCGTCGATACGTGTCCGAGTTCATCACACTTGAAGCAAGTTACACTTGCTTTGTCCCGATGACGACGCTCGCCTCTGTCATTTCTATCGCTGCCATAAGTTGGATAAGGAGATAGCATAGAAACAGACGGACGGACAGACGGACGGACAGACGGACATGGCTATATCAACTCAGCTCGTCATGCTGATCAAGAATATATATACTTTATGTGGTCGGAGATGCTCCTTCTGTGCGTTACAAACATCCGTTTCGATCTGGCGTTATTCGCCGTCTGTGTGGTCGTTTGAATGTGAATATGCAATATAAAACAAGTAAGACCGTTGCAGTCGAGTTTCCCCGACTGCAAAATACCTTTTAATTTTAAAAAAAAAAAAAAAAAAAACTAAAAAAAAAGAAAAAAAAAAAAACACAACCCACACAAACACCCCACCCCTCCTTTTTTCTTAATTACCCTCGATCTCAGAGACTATAAGAGATAGAGACCCAAATTTTTGCATGAACATAGGTGGATACTGTACCCTGATCGAGTTTGTTTCAGATTTGCAAAATTTTCCCCCTGCCCCCTTAAACCGCAAAAAACTGTCAGAGCTACAATTTTAAAGTTACAACATAGTGGCTTAGCATATTTGATCTTTGGCCGTATATCCATCTATTTTGAAACGCACATTGAAATCTAAGCAAAAACACCGAAGTTATTTACGAAACAAATTTTGCCTCTCTTCCCGGCCCTCCAAAAAGGCCTGGTGCCACCAAAACAGACCACTTCTTGCTAATGCAATATCTGGATAAGACTGCTTGATCATATCAAACGTCTCTGTTGCAGATTTACCGAGCTTCACACAGAACTTAATCGCGTACCTCTTGCCGGCTTGCACCACTCACAGAAACACGTCGCCCGAACATGCTTGTCCTGACTCTTCAGGTGCTCGGAGACAACTGACCTGCCGCTCGTTCGTTAGCTAGGAGTGCCCTCTACTGAATCCAGTCGGTGCGCGCACGCTCCGAAGTACAGTCGCGGCGGAAGAAAAACAGTCCTATTACTTTCCGAATTTTTATACCCTGGCAAAGGGTATTATAATTTTGCCCAGAAGTTTGCAACGCATAGAAATATTCATTTCCGACCCTATAAACTATATATATTCTTGATCAGGGTGACGAGCTGAGTCGATTTAGCTTTGTCCGTCCGTCTGTCTGTCCGTTTGTCCGTCTGTCTGTCTGTTTCTACTCGAACTAGTCTCTCAGATTTAAAGCTATCGGCTCTGTGACGTGAATTAAGACCGCCGGTCTAATTTCACAGAGCCTTAATTCTGGTGTCTGTGACAATGGTTTTGTTATATCGCTAACAAAGTCGGTTGGCCTTGAACTATTAAGTTAAAGGGGCATTCTGGAAAGTGAGTACTAAGCACTCCGTCTGTGTTTTGTAAGAGTCCTGGCGAGGTTGTCGAGCTTGACAGGATCCTTCTGAGTCGAGATGCATGAAAAGTACATTCTATAAGCTAAATGTTAAAAATATTAAAAATCTTTAAAAATTGGGAGTGTAATTAGCAGTTTTTAAAAAACCCCTGATCTAGCACCTCGAGATGTCTGCTTATTTACAAAAATTAAACCAATAAATTTAGAAAAACGATTTTCAAAGGATGATCTGCAGACTAGCGAAGTGAATAAGAATTAATGTCTTTCTTTTAGACTAATTACTGTATTTAGTCACCCAGTACATATTCTCCCAACCTCAAAAAATGAATAAATCTCCCTGTTTGTCTAATGTTTGCACTCTTTCATCACGAATTCTAAACTTAAATTCCATAAACTATCAGAAAATGTGGACCAATTCCAAGGTCAAAAAGCCTTCCCCTTCCACATCAAATTCCATCGACAAAAAAGAGGCAAAAATTAATTCACAAAACTTTTATTTGTTGCACACATTTTGTAGAACTTAAAATATATGCATTTCGCATTGTTCGTTCACTATTATTATTCATACAAATTATAACATTTTTATTTGGGTTTTTCGGTTTTTTTTCCAATTTTATTTGTTGAGCGATGATAATGATTAGAATTAAATATTTAAAAAAAAATATATGTTTATATATAAGTAGAATCTATATAAACCTGTGTGAGTGATTGTGTGTGATGATATACAATATGCACGGACTCTATATAATAATTATATAGTAGCTGATATGCTGCGGATATTGCTTGGTTCGTTTGCCTTAATATTTACATTAAGTAGAAAATTTGTTAATCATAGTAATAAAATAATTATAATAATATTTAATGGTTTGCAACTTCTTTTTATATTTTTCATCGTTTTTCTTCTCTGTATATATACAAACGTTTCTTTGTTTTATGTTTTTGCAAATTTCGCAGGTAAAAATTTTAAATTTCCTCGCCAGCGCCTGCCTGTTTCTTCTCTCGCATTACAAACAAGTCAACATAACATTTCAATTAAATATTAAAAAAAAAAATCCAGATATCCTCAGGTCTGTCCAATTCTAGTGTTAATGTTAAGTAGTAGGTAGATTCTCCATTTAGCCCTTGTTGTTCTCCTCAATGTAGACATTGCCGGGCTGTAAGGCGCGCAGAATGCGCCGCTCATGATGTTTGGCCTGTTTGTCTGCAACGAGAGAGCGAGAGAATGAAGCGTGGCTGTCGAAAATGTTGTTGAATGACAGGTCCCCATCCATGCCAGAATCATCATTAATTCCGATCGCATCGTCACATTGGATAGCCCCATTAAGAGGCTATTGTCGCCGCCCAAGAGGATTTATATGCAAATTTCTAAAGTTTTGGATTTATTTTTTGTATTGTTTCTTTTCCAAGCCTGCTGTGACTTGGGCCCACCCTGCCGAGCGTTATGCCTATTAAGGATTATTCGCCGCTGGTATGCTCGTGCTCTCTCTTCCTCAAGTGGTTTGTGACCTTTGAAACACTTACCAGGCAATAGCACATGTTGTGGCTGAAAGATTCCCCCCGACTGCGTGGCCGAGACTGCATGATGGTGATGCTGCTGCCCTGATGCCGATGTCAGCGTGGCAGCTGCAGCTGCCGAGGCTGGCAGACCCCGAAGGGCATCGGCATTGCCTATAAAAAAAGTGCCACCATCTAAACTCTGCACCTCAGCAAGTTTGGCCATCAGCTTGGTGGATAGTTCTTCTACATCTGCAAGATGAAAACCAAAATTTAAATTAATTTAATTGATTTAATATTGGTTGGAAGTTTATTACAATCTATCGAGCTACAATTTAAGAATTTCACTAAATTTTGATTTTCAAGCTCAGCTAGCTAGCTTTAATGGATGGTCCGAAAAGGCCAATTGAACTCAAGGCTTTCGCTCAGTAATCGCTATGCACTGTGTTGTTTTTAACGACAGTTTTGTAATTTTCAGTATGACGTTGTAGGACAAGTTAAGAGCAGCCACTTCACTTAAGGCATTAAAGCAAAGTCCAACGAGATGAGGCAACGATATATCGAGCTATAAAATCCAATCAGGAGCTCAAAACCAAACCAAATCAAGCCAAGGGTCTAAGACTATTATCATACTTTTTCAGTTTTTTTTTGCGCCGCGATCAATTTTTTGAGTCTAAAAACGTGTCACAGTGTAATCAGATAAATCGGTTTCCTGTCTATTTTTGTACTACATTTTTATAGTTCCGAGTTAAATACTTGAGTTGCTGCTCGATTTGCTAAATGCTTCAAGAAATCGTCTTAACTGATTGAGAGTTCCCAAATGACGAAAAAAACATTATTTAACTTTTTTTTGCGAAGAAACCTTTTTTAAGAATTTTCAAAATAAACGGCGACATATTGAAAGAAAGGTTATAAATACGCATATAAATTAAACGACTGAAACCACTTTTTGGTGTAGTTTGGATTGGTGATCTCAAAAATCGATTTTTTCACGGCAACATATTTTTTATTATGAATTATTTTCATTTTTCCGGTAGGTTCACTTACATTATAAGTACTATCATTATTTTTAATCGTCATATGGAGTCAATCAAGATATCAATCAAAACGTTATTTAATTGCCAATAATCGCGCTGAATATTGTTTTCGAATCGGTTTAGTAGTTTGAGTACATTGACCAAAAATAATTTTTTTGTTTCAAAATGTAAGAATTTTCAGGACAAAAGAGTTATCGATATTTGTTGGTTGGCGGAAATTTTGAATTTTTGACAACAAACAGCTAAATGAAATTTAGTGCTGACTATTAAATTTATAAGACCGTTGTCAATAGCACCATCGGCTAATGGAATCCCCCTTAAATTTTCCTCAAAACCTTATTAGCCATTTAATGTTTGTTGTAAGTCCGACGAGAATGTACACATCAAACTGAAATAAACGATGTCCGGGTCTTTTTCCAGCGTCGAAACGGTCATTTACCATTAAGAAAGACTCCTGATTTGCCAGCAAGCAAAAAACATAACGCTGGTTTTTATTAAGAGTTACGTTGGCAATTAGTTTATCAAGGGCCACGCAAAGAAGGGTCTGCAAATATTGATTTTAAAAAAGGATTCAATTGGCAATGAACTGAGAGTCCTCAACGATGTACGGAATATCATGAAATAGTCATTGAATTGGTCTATTCTATATTTTTGTACTGTCACTACAAGTGCGTACGTGCGGCTTTTCAAGCTTTCCTCCTCCGCAACAACCAGTAAATTCCTTAGTGCCTTGCAAGAATTTCTTTGAGATACCTGAGAAACCACATACTAAGCCAACTCATTTATCAAAAACAAAGACGTTTCTACACTCATTTTGTGTTTTGGCTTCATTCAATTTCTTGTTTGTTTACTACTTACAGCTATGTACTATCGATAACAAATCACAATCAAGCAATTCTAACAAACTATTTCTTTGATGTATTCTCATCTAAAACGAAAAATTGCAAACATGATTGCACATCCTGCTGTTCACCAGCACAATCTACCAAAAATAGTCAATATTATGCCATCGGTTTGTGCTTGTGAACGCGTTCATTGATTAGGCTGCAAGCAAAATATCGTTTATTAACATCTGTGGTATAAAGTGTAGGTACTGGTTTTTTTCTTATTATTCCTTGGCGATTTAAAATTAAATTTCCTGCATTTTCTAACAAAAAATATTTTTAAAAATCTTATTAAGAAACTTAATTGTACCTTTGGTACAGAGTATAAATGAATGCTGTTTCGTATCATCTCAACTTCTTCAAAAACATTGTGCGGCGAATTTTAGCATACTGTTCTTTCGTTTACAACAGCAACTTTTCCCAATAGACGAAAAGTTGTGACCAAAATTGTCCGTGGTTGACTGCACAAATTTCAGTTTCCCCTTTAACATCCATGTACCATGCTCGGAAATTCAACTTGAGTGTTACAAGTGATCTCGCTAATGCGGTATGGTAATTATTTTTCGTAAACAGAATCTTAGACGTGTAGCAATCAGCAAGTGTAATGGCACAATGTGTTAAGTAGGAGTTCTAATCAAGATCAGTCGAAAGGCCCCGAGTTCTAGTCCCATTGTTTAATTTCAAAGTTAATAATACAAATTTATACAATATTTCGTTGCTTTTCAGCACCAAACTGATGGTTTTTGGTCTCTTTCGCTATTGAGAATCCAAAGAGACTCTGATCTGGACTCCATAACTAAAAAGTTGAGCTCTAAAGCAGCAAGTATTGATTTCATTAATAAATTCTAAAGTCGTGCAAATGTAAGTTACAGTCAGAAGGAAACATTTCCGACCATATAAAGTATATATATTTTTGATCAGCATCAAAAGCCGGAGTCGACACGGCCCTGTCCGTCTGTCTGTATGAACAACTAGATCTCAGTGACTAAAAAAGCTGGAGCAGCCAAATTTAATATGTAGACTCATTTTGTTTGCACGCAGGTCAAGTTTGATTTAAATTTTTTACATTACACATTTTATGTATAGTAGAAATGAAGCTGGCAACTTTTAGCCGGCTCGAGGTCATTACTTTAAACAGGAACATACAACACCATAAAGGAGTCTAATTGACCGTACAGCTTTTTCATTGACTTCACAGTTCAATCTTCAGCCGTCTTTGCCTGTCTACTGAAAGCAAGCAGCTACCTCCTCATGACAGCTTGGGAAGTCCAAAGCGACTTAACAGCAAAAACCGGCAATACGAGACAACGCCAAGTTGCCAGTAAGCTTTGTGTGTGTGTGTCCCCAAATGGCCTTACTGTATTAGTGAGAGCGATTTTCTTCCCATTGCTAACACAGTGACCAATAAGTCTGAGTGCAGAATTGCATTCAAACCGGGATTTTTGTTTCTATAAACAGAACTATTTTTGTTTAGTTTCAACAACAGTTTCAACGTCTTCGTACATATGTAACTGTTTTTACGATCTTAATTATAGTCAAATAAGAAAATTTTAGTGGGAACGAGGTCATGTTATGTTTGCACATAACTTTAAACAGGTACACACGCATCAATAATAATTTGTAAACCCAAATCTTATACACAGCTTGGCTCAAAAATACAAACAAAGGAGTTATAAGTCAAACAACGATTAAAAGTATTACTGCTGAAATCTAAAAAGTACACCCCGCAGCGTACTCCCGAAATGATACAAAAACTGTTGTTTTGAATATATTCTTTCTTTACGATTTTTCAAATATTTACTTTTTTATATTTACCAAACGCAGGAAATCGATCGACTGATCTACGAAAAAAAAAACCAGAGACGACTCAAACTCATCACTGCGGCGCAGCGGGGCGGCACGGCGCATTTCCGACTTGTAAACAAGTAGCGTGCGGGTTAGCCCTGGGCAGATAATTTATCATTTATTTATAAACTGTAGCCAGGGGCTAAAAACACAAAAAAAATCAAGGAAATTTGTTCGAAAATTAAGTTCCATTGCCCAACAAGAAGGCAAGTTGCTGTTGTTGTTGGTTGCCGTTTTGGTTCTTTTTGGCTTTTTATTATAAACAAATCGCAGCAAAAATTTTCACACGATACGCAGACTAGCAGCTGCTGCCTGGGCCATATAGACTTTTGTAGAAAGCAAAACAAAAAATTTTCGAATTTGCGCAGTTCAATTAGTATTAATTTGTTCCCGCTTGCTCTCTCGCTCTTTCGCCGTGAAGAAAACCAAACACATATGGGATAAGTTCATATATACCTATTACTATATACATACAATGCATACTACATATCCCCGAGTTGTCTGTGCGTCTGTGTTTTTGTTTGGAATATTGGGAAAACGCACAACAGCAGCAGTGGCAGTAGCAGATTTCCACAGAAATATATAAGATTCTGGCAACTGATTAGTGAATATAAATGGTAAGATGGAACAAAAATCAACAAGATTTCAGAAAACAAAGAACAGTCTTTGATTTGGCTAATTGGGGTAGAAGAACCAAAATATACTTGTATGAAACGTGAATGAAAGACTGCAGGAAAAAGTGTACCATAGATGACGAACTATTAGAAGAAGTCTACCTCAGCTATGATCGTGCCAAGGCTTCAGCAGAACCAGTAGAACTGATATTTACAACTTTACGTGCACTATAATTAATTATCCCCACACGTACTAAGTAATACGTGTTGATCGAAGAGAATGCAAGACGCGAAATAGTATCTCAAGCATTTTGTATAAGCAGGTATTCTATACGTTCATATGTATTTTTAAAAATAGTTTAATGAGAGCTTGATATTTGTCAAATTGTAAGAGCAATTCAAAAAGTATTATTAAAAGTATTAGAGTTGTTTGGCTGTTCGAGCTCTTAGTGTTAATACTGACTGGCAGGGCTAAATCGACTCTGCTTTTGATGTTAATGAAAAATATATGCAATTTATGCAATCGGCAATGCTTTTTGTGCTTCGCTTTATTTGAGTGTCTTGATCCAGAGAAAACTCTGTGCCGCCAAAAGTGCTGGACAACAATTACCGATGGTATTGATTGTACCTGGATGTTAGTATGTAGTTCTCACCGTAGATTCTGTACGCCCTTTTACTTCGTATCTTGACGCTCATCGAACTAATTAAAAATATGGTTCCATGTCTATTTAACACAAATTGTTTGTTTTACACGTCAATTAAACACACGTCATTTCAACACAAAACAATTTCAACGCTAGTCAGTTCAACACGCACACAGTGGTCGCTCCCATAGGCCAAAAATAAAAAAATCAAAGTCAACATTTAGGCTTGAAATGTGTCAACACTAACTCATAATAGATCTAGCTATTAAACTGCATTCTTGTTTTTTTTTCGCTAACCGCCCTGTCAAAGAATAGCATAAAACGAGAAAGGCAAAGCTAACTTCGTCTGTACCGAAGTTTTGATACACTTGAAATAGCTTGTCTCAACGGTTAGCGACTTCGACCAAACTTCGCAGATCAGCTTAAAAACATTACATTTTACCCATGACCGTGTTTGAGAGCAGTAATATTGAGAATAAAACAGTTTTTCTTACTAAAATCCATTTTCCGAACGAACATTTGTATGGCAGCTACAAGAAGTAGTCATCCGATCCGGTCGGTTTTGACATATTAGCAGCGTGCAGTAAAAAGAAGACTCTGTGCAAAGTTTCAGCTCGATAGCTCCAAAACTGAGGGACTAGTTTGCGTAGAAACAGACAGACGGACAGACGGACGGACGGACAGACGGACGGACAAAGCTTAATCGACTCAGCTCGTCATGCTGATCAAGAATATATATACTTTATGTGGTCGGAGATGATTCCTTCTATGCGTTGCAAACTTCTGGGCAAAATTATAATACACTTTTCAAGTGTATAAAAAGAGAGCATGAAATTATTTGTTTTTGACAGCTTGAACAACTTGCAAGTTATGTTCGCAAATAAAATGAAAAATACGCCTTTAAAACGGAATGCTCGTCCAATGAAGCAATTAATATTGTAAAGAAAGGTATTAAATATGTTTTGTGACAATTTGCGGGTAGGTAACGTGCTGTGTTAATGTTAAAAAATGAATGTAACATAGATACCTGTTTAATTATAAATTCGTGTGAAAACAATGATTTCATTTAAGCTTTTAGTTGTGAAGATAATCGAAGCTAACGATAAAATTTATGTTAAAATAATCGTCAATATTTACAGATTATAATGGTTTAAGTTTCAGCTGCAGAAACTTGCAGATTGCTGTGTTATCTGTATCAAAGCGGCTTCGCTTTTTTCGGTTTTTTTTTTGTATGTGTAACTGTGCTCATTTGTACCGTTTGTTGGGATTATCGTCTGTGCGTTTATGTGCCATTTATTGTAATTGTCTTCTTGGTTCCTTTTGTGAATATTTAAATGTTTTGTTGCGATTTAGTTGAAATTTTAATGTTATGGTAACATTTTTTATTATATAAATTTCTGCTTTAGTGGTTTCTTGTGATTGTGAATTTAGGCTCATGTATTTATTTGATAATTGAGAGAAGATTAAAAAAATATCTGATATTTTAAAATTGAAGATCGCGAGCGAAGGCTATGCAGTTAGAACTGAAAATTTAAAACAAATGGAAGAACGCGTTCATTATTTCTGCAAGAGTATTTAACAAATTGGCGAGAATGCAGTCGAAAAAGAACTACAGTTTTGGAAAAGCATTCTGATTGGCTGGCGAAAAATGTTGCGGTTTTATTGAATTGTTATGTACAAATACCTATAAATGTTAAAGATCTTGGTGGTCCCAGGGCAAGTTTTTCGAATGTGTTCAAGACGAAGAAAGAGAAGACGGATAGCTGAGGAAATCGATGACAAAATCAATGAGCCAGCAACTGATTATTTGCGCGAAAAATTTGTTTGTTTATGTTGGGATGGTTTTTTGTGCTTTGCATGGACTTAGGCACACCCACTGTGTGTTTTATTACTTGTTATAATATTATAGAATTATGAAAAAAAGATCCACTATGATATCTCCACTGGAAGTATTTTTGGCCGCTCGCTCCATACAAGCCCGACCACTGTGACGCATCAGTTCAACATAACACAAATTCAACATTAGAAATTTTAATACATTGCAATTGTAACCAGGGCTCAATACCTGATCCGGATCCGTTAACCCAAATAAACCGATTCAAGTCGGGTACCGGAACCGAAACCGATACAAATTAAATTTTGAGAACCGAATCTTTGGTACCGGTATAGTTTCGGTTTCTTTTAAACGCTAAACCTATGTAATTATGTTAAGCTTGCGCAAAGGTATGTAGCAGAAGGAATCAATCTCTAAATTAATAAGTACACAGAGGGAAAAAACCTGTTCAGAAAATAAGTAGCCTTCAGTTTAAAATAAGAATAAGATGGTCTCAAAATTCTTGAAAACAAATGTTCCAAATGTTCTTGGAATAAGTAAAGTTGTTCTCAATCGGATAATAAACATATATAATTTAATATAATATAATTTAAACAACAGACCGGTTTTCAACAGAGAGATATACAAGAGACAGAGCGAGTGAGGGCAAGTTGGCTCTCTTTTTGATCTCTCTCTTGTCAGCTCAACAAAGCATAAGCAGCCCTCTAGACGTGCGTCAGCAAAACTGTTCAACGGTTGACGGGCTAGCGCGTCTTTCTATACGTTGAGTGCATAAGGTACCGGGCTCAAAACCCAGTCAAGCCCGAATAAATTTTTTTGTGTTCTTCTGAAAAACTTAAATGAAATGAGTCAGGTGGAGTGGGTCGTCGAAGCGATGTTGTTTCTGTTTTCTATGGAATATATGGGTGGAGGGAGAAGCAGCAGGTGCGCATATACAGGAGTCAGTCTTGCCTTCCTTTACTTCCAATCAAAAGAGGTATGTACCCGTTCCCTATTCCACCCAAATGTGAGGAATCCTGCCCACACCTGGTTGAGTTTAAAGTGTTCTTGAAAACGGATCAATATTAACTCAACTCATGTTCTCAAAAATGAAACAATAGCAACTCAATTTGAATTTTTGCGTTCTCAAAAAATTGTTCTTGAAGTGAGAGCATTGTACTACAAATGGGAAAACCCGTAAATGAATAGTTTTTGGTAACGATTGTGTTCGTTTGGGTCCACTGTTCTCGGTTTTTTCCTTCTGTGGTCATTTTTTGGGCTGTAGTTAATCCCTTGCAACTGTTGATTTGTTTTTATACCTTACACGAAGGTACACAGAGAATTCGCAGTGGGCCCATTGTGAACTAAGTAAGAGAGCGACTTGTCGTTCTCAGCCATCACAACTTCACCTATTCTACACAGAGAATAAAATAGGTTTGTGCATTTGGATGCACTGCAAATTGGAAATATAAACACAGTCGTCCTCTCTGGCAAAATCGCACTTAAACGTATTTGAAAACATTAAAACGTTCTTAACTGGTGGTCAGAATCCTCCACAAAGTTCCCAGAATAATATTAGATTTTAAAAGTCGTGCTTTTTACTCCACTACGCAGGTTAGCTTGGAACGCCTCTTCTCTTCTCTTCTCTATAATACATAAAATAAAATTTTTGAGCGATAGCGTAATTTCACTTACTTCAATACTGGCATAACCAAAATAATCCATTTTGAGAAAAACACGTTAATCACTGGATTTAGCCAGAAAAATGGTTCTTTTAGTTTCAGTGATTAATTCAAATTTATAAATTTAATATGCTTATTGATAAAACATGAAAATTGATGTTTAAACTAAAAGTTGATGTATGTTTGCTCAATAACACAGGCACAATATGACGAAATAGTGTAGTGTAGTGGAGCGAGTATTTCTGCATCATTAACTCAAAAATCGTATTTTTGAGTTATGCCAGTATTGAAGTAAGTGAGCGATATATTTACCATGCAAATCGCAAACATTTTTGCGGAAGTGAAAGTGGAGCCTGGCTGTATCATCAAATATTTATCAAACTGCGTTCACGGTATTTAACGTCATTTTAGTCAAACCTGAAAATTGCCGAAGCTCACTGTGTTTAGTGGAGAAGTTGGAATTGGGTAGAATAATCAAGTGTTTTACTAAATTCACAAACATTCATGAACTCATACTTTTGTTAAGCATTTCACCGATAAGTAATTAAGGCACCATACTTGTGCAAGATATGCTTTGATGCCATTTTGAATCAGTGTGGTTGCTTTTTCTTTGATTTTGCGACAAATTTGTCGTATATCAAAGCCTTTCATTTAACTCGTCCGTTTCGGCCTGATTTTCCTTTTGGGTTCCTTTCAAAAAAGTTTTCCAGACGTGGGCCACATGTTGCCGTTAGCAGCAGCCAGTCCGGCAGCAAAACGTTTAAGCAGAGTGAGTTTTCCACACTTTTCACACCACCTTTCGTACACCCTGTCCTCCGGTACGCCCCCAAGAGCTTGTTGGAAATTTATGCCTTGTTTTGATAGGGTCTCCTTGTTGTTTTTCTTGTAATCATAATTCAGCGCGTGTCGTCGTCCCACGCAGCGAACGAAACGAAACGCTCGAAAAGTGCAGCGTGGAAAATTTATGTAGCTGTTGAAGAGCGAAGCAGAGAAATGCAGCCCCAGGCTGGCAAAAGGGCAGGCACTTGCTTACTTCCGGAAGTGTAAAATATCCCAGGTAAAAGTCACGTCATTCCCTTCAATCTCAAGGACAAGCGGATGTTCGGGGGAACAAAAAATTTACCAAAATCATGTCACAAATTTTAAAATGGAAGGGGAGAAAACATATATCGTGCTCGCTCTGCTTCCGTCTTGAAGCCCTCCCCCTCTCTATAATTAGAAATTTTGATTCCCTTTTGAATGATTGAATGTTCAAACCAGCTGCTTGTACAGGAAGTACCAGCAAAAGGTAGATCTGCAGATCTTCAAGCATTCAAGCGCACTATTGACAATTGGCTCAACAACCTCGCCTAAAGACCAGCAATTTGGCACGCGCTTATGGCTTCCTTCAACTTGGGGCGATCAATTTGCACACGAGGCCAAAAAGATATTGGTGGAGATGAGATGGGGCAGGGCAGGGTTAGATGAGAAAAAGCAACAAAAAGTTGCAAAAATATTGCAGACGTGGGCCTGGTGTTTTACTGCTGACTAGAATCCAAAAATAACTCGGAGAATGACTCGGGAAGTTGTGAGTAAAGGGAAAGTAGGCAAAAGGGAACTGCACTTGGCATGTGGGAAAAAATATTGTACAAGATTTTAAATATTATTCTTAAGTTACAAATTTATATACATAAATACTAAAAACAAAAGCCAGCAAAATACTTGAAACTCCTAGAAAAATACACAATTATAAAGAATAATAATTTTCGGAATACTTGTATGCACTAGCAGCACATTTGTTTTTGCAGTGCAACACTCCAATGGGGACTAACCGGGACTTCTCTTTCACTCCTATGGGGTTGTTGTTATTTGGCAAAATATGTACCTTGGTAAATTGTGTTAAAAACGAGAAGGCCAAGCTGACTTCGTCTTTGCCCATTTTTCGACCGATAGTTCCTATGGAAGCTATAAGATGTAGTCATCCGATATTGACCAAATCTTCCAAACCTGTGTGAAAGTGTATAACATTAATAATCGCTGAGTTGGGAGGCGTTAACATTGAAAACATAAAAGTTGTTCTCACTAAATCCCCCTTTTCGACCGATAGTTCCGATGACAGCTATAAGATATAGTCATCCGATCCGGTCGGTTCCGACATATTAGCAGTGTGCAGTAAAAAGAAGACTCTGTGCAAAGTTTCAGCTCGATAGCTTTAAAACTGAAAGACTATTTTGCGTAGAAACCGACAGACAGAAGGACGGACAAAGCTCCATCGACTCAGCTCGTCGCCCTGATCAAGAATACATATAGTTTATAGGGTCGGAAATCAATATTTCTCTGCGTTGCAAACTTCTGGGCAAAATTATAATACCCTTTGCAAGGGTATAATGAATGTTGTGTAAAGTTACTCATTTGGTTAGTTGCTAAGTTCCACCATTATATCGTAGCTATATTACTTTTACTGAAATGTTTTGGGTATACCTAATTATTCTACTGAAATTCAAATGTCAGGTATTTTTACTTCTCCTAAGATTTGCACTCCTGTTCCAGCTTTCGATTTCGATCAAATCGTGCGAAATCGAAATTGTTAAATGGTTTCGCTTTTGAAAACCGGCTGAGTTGTTCGGCTTTGAACTTTTATACTTAATTTATCTTTATTTTAACCTCTTGGTGGCAAATTGTTTCGGCCAAATTCTTTAACGATTCCTAAAAAATCACAACTTATACCGATTTATAACAATCAAGGGTATCCTTGGAGCATGATAGTTTTGTCATGACAGTTTGTTATATGACAGCTATACGATATATTCATCCGATTTCGATCAAGCTCTCCAAAATTGTGCTGAATCTGATTATATTCATAACTGAGAAGTATGTATAAAGAAGCTACCATTGAAAACAGAACCGATCTTTCTTATGGCAGCTATATGCTATGAGCATCCGATTTAGCACATAATGTTGTTTGGGAGCGATAGTATTGAAAACAAAGAAGTTTTTCTTACTAAGACTTTTTTTCAGAGCAATCTTTGGTATGGCAGCTATACTATACAGTTGTCTGATTTTCATAAATCTTGGTGAAGTTATGTGAAAGCATAGAAAACTTATAAATACAAGGTTTGGAGACGTTTGCGACTTAGTGCAAGGTTTGGTTGCAATAGCTTTAAAACTGACGGAGAAGATTGCAAAGAAAGAGACGGACGGACTGACAAGGGTATAAAAAAGATTTGACAACATAATAAGAATTTACAACAGTTCAAGAGTGAGTGCGAGTACACAAGTACTTCCCCAAAAGATTTAAATGATCCAAGCGTAATGAAAACTTTAAATGTTTATTGGACAACTCTCTAATCAATATAAGCTACCCCCTCCCCCTTAACCATATAAAATGCTTTATATGCGAGCAACTTTTTCAAAAAGGGGGCCTGCTCCGGTCTGGCCTGTCCTCTCATAAAAACTTGAAAGCAAGATTCCGCATCGCCTCATTTAAATTGTATCTTCGGAAGGGGGCATGCTGGAGACCAAAATTCATTGTCAAGGGCATATCTTCAAAAGAGTCAAAAATAAGGGCCAGGGACTCCAGCTTATTTCTTGTGTCGTTAAGCACAACTGTATCCTGTACGCTTGCCTTAGGTAGATAGATAGTTCCGGCTGGCCCAGGTGACGGGGGGTGTTTGCTTTTTTATGAAAGCCAATTCAACTTTAAAATCCAGCACGATTCTCTATACGATTCTCCTGCAGGTGTCCACTGTCGTCATGCCTAGCTTTTTCATTGAGTGGCTGCTATTTGCCTTTAAGGAATCTTCATTCTCATCTGTGGAGCTGTAGCAGATAATGCATGTGTTTTTTGCGTTTCGTCTTGCTCATAATAAGATAGTTAGATAGAAACATATGTAAGTACGTCTCCGACTTTTGCAAGACTGCCAGAAATATAATTTCCATGGAAATCCAGTAGATTTGCACATTTTCAGATGCCTGCCTTACTTAGCGTACATTTGCGGTTGTTGTTGCGGTCAAGTTTTACACAATTCAAAAATCAAATTGTATGGTTTTTTTATTTTGCACTTCATATGCAAAACGCGTAGTCCGCTGCCGACGCATATGCGCCAAATATTTTGACGTTTTCGTTCTACTTTGGCTTAGTGAGGGACAGGGACAGAGACAGGCGTAGTAGACTCTTGGAGCCACAATTATGGTGTGTATATAGAGAGGAGAGTGGACTAACACTGTTTTGCTTGGGCTTTGTGTCCTCACGTTAATGTCTCTTCGCTAGCTTTTTAATATGCTGCCTTCACAGCTGCAACGCTCGTGCAGCAATTCGCTGGAAATCTGCACCAAACCGGGACGAAGTCTTTGGCGATGCCGATGTTGAGATTTCCCAAGTCGGTAGAGCTCTCATACATCAAAGTGTCGTGTTTGTGTTCGTGTTCTGGGCTTATAAATATCTGCATGTAGAATGTTCAGGGCTTAACCCATGCTTGGCAGGTTGTTTTCACAGCTTTCTATCGCTGAGCTCGTTGGGGGCATGCTAAGTAGGTAAGCCGCGATGGGACAACCTTTGGCAATGGCCATGGTGGCCCGTGGCATGCCATGCATTTTGATGTTGCTGGTATTTGGTGACTGAGATGATGTGGTGTGAGGTTAAAAGGTGCTCGAGGCCGAAATCGTGTGAAAGTTTAACTATTTAGAACTAAGAAACACTCAAGTCGAACTATATAAATTGAATACAAAAATAACATGTGAGTTGCTGAGTTGTAAGTAATTTTCTATCAGCCATGCTCCCGTTTTCACTTTTGCAAAAGTTTTCCGATTTTAAGTCCAAATTTGGTCGAAAACCCGCTTTGAAATCGCAAAAGTTTTGCGAAAGTGAAAGTGCAGTCTTGCTCAGCCTAAGCTAAGGTGCCACAGGCACATAATTTACTCAAATTTTGATGACAATTTTGCTTAATCGGCCAAATTAAAGACCTTATCTGCCATATTTAATAATCATTTAATCCAAATCTGTCATCATGGCTATTTAACCAAATTTTGATTCCAATTTGGGCAAATTATTTAAATGTGGGAGCTTAGCACTAAAACTGTTTTATTTGATACAGTTAATAAGACTAATCATGTTTCAAAGAGAATGCATATTTTTCTGTTGGTTTGTTTGGGTTTTATCGAGATCACGGAATTTTCTTCTTTCTGGAAAACTAATAAAAATTTTAGTTTTAAACCAGGCCATACTGGAACTCAGGACCTCGGGGGACTGAACACACGGCATGGAAACTTAACTTGCTGCAGCATAGGCCGTCACTTTATCTGCGCCACCAATTACTGTAAAAGCTCTCAGCATGCAAAAATCTCGACGGTGCAAATGCTTAGACTGTGGCCTAGAACGGCGCGGTCGTGGGTTTTAGAGTCTCTAGGGCCGGGTAGCATTGGAACCTCAAATGGTTATTTTGTATACTCGTTACTCGTAGAGTAAAAAGGTAAAGTCGTGCAAATGTAAGTAACAGACAGAAGAAAACATTTCCGACTAAATAAAGTATATGGGTGATTCTACGAAATTTCTCAAAGTAATGGGAAAAAATGGTTTGAAAATTTAGATTTAAAAAATATGTAATTATTTTTAATTGCTTGCTATCCAAAGCCAATGCGTGTGAGTCAGTGTGGGCGCGTGTATGTGCTTGTGTGAGAGCGTTTGTGTATGTGTGTCTCAATTGTACAGGGTATTTCGGAGTCGAGCCACTTGACTGCAACGCTCTTACTTGTTTATTTGTGCTATTTAAAACAAATTGTAAAAAGTATCAAACTCCGCAGCTGACTAATAGGACGCTGTTGCTCTCTTCCTGATGACGAATGCCGACGGCATCTCGAAATATATTGGAGATAAAAACAAACTGTGTTTCAATTAAAAATAAAGCACATAAAATATACGCGGCCTTGAGCCGACCTTGAGAACAGGTCGCCAAACGTTAAATCTTCAAAATAAGTCTTTTATATATCATAAGAATTTTTAACCGGTTTTTAAAGGTTTTTAAAAGGCTGTAAGAGCGTTTTTAAGTTGAAAGAATTGTTTCAATTAGAACGGTCACTTACAACGCATTTTTAGAATTTTTAAAAAACTTTGCAGCGGTTTTTAAACTCACTACAAAACAACAATATATCGATTTTTCTTGAGGTCGGTATATTGAACATCGAAGATTCTTCTCTAGCTTCATATTTGTATATTACCTGTACAAAAAAAGCTTTAAAGGATTTTTAGGAGACTAGTATTAAATCAATTCAGACAATATTGCAACCAACTTTATTTTGAAGCCTTATAAGTAACCTTTCTTTTTCAGGCTGTGCCATTTCGCTAAAGTGTAAGCAACATAGTTTTTGAGTACTACTAATATATCAACTTTTGGTCATCTACTTTCATTTGAAAAAAAGTGCACCTAAAGGCTATCGAATGCTGCATGAAGTTTACGGGGAATATGCCCCAATCGCAAAAAATCATATGGGCCGGGCGGGCCATACGCCAAAATCGAATATTCATGGTGGCAAGGTCATATTCTGTATTCGGTGGGAACAGTTTGGCGTTGTGTACTATGAGCTGCTACAATCGAGTAAAACCATCACTGGGCAACTCTACCAAACTTAATTGATGCGTTTGAGCTCAGCAGCGAAGCAAAAACGTCCAAAATACGAGCAAAGGCACAACAATATGACAACGCTCGGCCACATGCTGCGCAGCCGGTCGAAACATAGCTTGAAAAGCTGAAGTGAGAAGTCCTACCACACCCGCCGTATAGCCCAGACATTGCTCCTTCCGACTACTATTTGTTGTCGTCGATGAAACAAGCCCTTGAGGACCAGCACTCTCGCTCTTTTTAAGAACTTCTAAATTGGATCAATTCGTGGACCACATCAAAAATTGCGAGAAAAACGGGAAAAGTATTGCTTTGACAAATTAATTTGTGCATCACTTTTTTCACAAAATTGCTTTAAACTTGAAAAAACAATCCTTGAAAACTTTACTGTACATGCAATAAATAGATTTTTTTGTACATCTTCAATTTTTCTTTGCTCCCACGATCAGAGCCCAAGTAGCAATTTGAAATACTAACTTTACACAAATCTCGATGCACTTAATAATAATATTTGAATATGGTGGAGGGTAGCAGTACTTACCTTGATCTAAACGCCTCTCCATACGCCTCCATTGGCGCATATGATGGATGAGTATGCAGGCAGCCACCGTGAAAAAGATCAAACAGGTCAGTACGGCTATATAGAGGACACTGGTCTGCCAATCCAAAGCCCATGCAGCGGCCGCCTCATCATGCAGTTGTTGCAATTGCTCATGGGTCAAATGCTGCAGAGATTGGGGCTGATCGAAATGTTCATACTCCGAGGACTTTCGGCGCTATAAGGGATAGGAGAAGAAAATGAAAATTTTGAAAATATAAATGGAATGAAAAAAATTAAATACCTCCTTCCAGTTGGGCTCGGTTTTGGCCAGCACCACCCAATCGATTTTCAAATCATAAATGGAACCACAAATGGTGTCCGTATGCAGCTGGCATGGTCTTAGTGGTATCGTCTCACCCTGGCAACTGGTACAGGGAGTACACTTATTCTGCAATGGATCCCACCAATGTTGTGGGGCGCAAGGCGAAGAACTGGAAAAGCTGCTAGTTGAAGTGGATGAGGAGGCGGTGGCTGAGGCTGAGGCGGCGCAGGCAACTGAGGCAGTGGAGAGCAACAGAAGGGTTAAATAGGCCCCCGGTTTGCTGAGGTCGGTTAAGCTACTCCATCTTCTTTGAGGTGTTGCTGTGGTGCTGTTGCCGCTGTTGCTATTCTGTCGCCTTCGTCGGCGTTTGTGAAATGTTGGATTTGTCAGCATTTTTATGGGTTTACTTGATCTGTTAGTTGTTGTTGTGTGTGTTAAGTTGTAGCTATCTCTACTCGTTGCTAGTTTCGTTATGATGGATGTTGCCGGCGTTGCTGCTAAGCTGCCTTGCAGCCTTTGCGGCTTCATTTTCTGCAATGGAAAGAATCAAAATCTTAAAGAGAAGTTTAAGATGACAGGGTATCAATTATTCGATCCCAATGCACCCAAAATGTTTTCCGTTTATGTTGCTAATTTTATGAGCGACTCATTTTATGGAGTCTTTTATAAGTTTTCTTTTATCTTTTTATGCAGTTTCCCAGGCTTTTTATTAATACACACACACACACACACGCAGTTGAATGATCCTCCACTTTCCAGAGGAGCGCCTGCTGCATTATTATCATCGCACAACGGCAAACCCATAAACGGCCAACGGTCATGATAAGTTACGAGTATATTTTGCTGATAATGCGACGCCATCTCCCCATCATCATCATCATCATAAAATGCGTACAGTTTGCCATCAACTTTAATGTTAACGGGGTGCTCAGGCAAACTCCACGACTGACGACTGGCGGGGGCTTCGGTTCAATGATCAACCCCTCTCACCCGGCATTCGATTCCTGATGCTCATCAACGACAAACTATTATTAATGGGCATGCAAATATTATTTATGCCTACAAATAGCACAGAAGAAGAATGGTTGGGTGGCAATGACAGGGTCTACTATTTACTTCCGTTTGTCCAAGGAGAAGGAAAGATTGTCTAGCAAATTATTTAAAATTTCGAATTGATAAACAAACGAAGGCTTCAAAAGGCGTCAAAGACAACCTTGTGCTAGGTTCACCATATAAATAGAAATCCCTTCACCACACACATGTGGCTGAGAGATGAACTGACGGCTGACCATGATATTTTGGTACGTCAGCAAGCCGAAATAAAATAAAATAATTGATTGAATTTTGAGGATCAAACCAGTACTTGTTGTGCACACTAGCATGCACAGAGTGTGATTATTTGTCAATATCAGCCTTAAGTTCCGCCGTCAGTTCATCCCTTCGCCCCCATGTGTGCGCGCATCCTAAGTTCTTAAAAGTTGCACAATTTTAAGAATAATCATAAGAAACTACAATGTTCAAAACATTATTACTTCCGTTGAGTTAGGTAATATATTATCCACCAATAGCAGCTTCGTACACCGCAGTTACAAAGTAATTTAATATCCCCAACTCAATTGTTTTTTATCAACATATCATCAAAATTGTTTTCTTTCACATGTTACATTACTTTACTGATCAGCTTCGTACACCAGAAAAGTAAATGTTAAAGTAAAATTTCACTTCTTTCAAAATTATTGGATAAAAAATTGACATTTCTTCCTATTATTTCACGTATAGGCTTTGCTTGTTAAAACTTTAACTTAAACTGTTTTTTAGAATAAATCAAGGTTTCCTTAATTTCAATGTTTTTTTTCGAAAACGCTTTTATTATACCCCTGAAAATAATAAGAGTGTTCAAAACCCCCAGTTGAGCTACGGAATTGTTGAGTTGAGGAATGTTTAATTGTGAACAAACGCTTTTGTCAACATGCCTGTTGAATTGTTCTGTTTTATACCCTTGCAAAGGTAAACTATACTATTCTATATATATTCTTGATCAGGGCGACGAGCTATCGAGCTCAAACTTTGCACAGAGTCTTTTTACTGCACACTGCTAATATGTCGGAACCGACCGGATCGGATGACTATATCTTGTAGCTGCCATAGGAACTATCGGTCGAAAAATGAGTTTTAGTGAGAAAAACTTTTTTGTTTTTAATGTTAACGTCTCCCAACTCAGCGTTTATTCATATTATATGCTTCTGACACGCTGTCATCTTGACCGCTTTTCAGCTTGGCGCCGGTAACT
The DNA here is from genome assembly GCA_018904235.1 of Lordiphosa stackelbergi. Classification (NCBI taxonomy): domain Eukaryota; kingdom Metazoa; phylum Arthropoda; class Insecta; order Diptera; family Drosophilidae; genus Lordiphosa; species Lordiphosa stackelbergi. The sequence goes on from JAEIFU010001267.1 coordinate 38,764, forward strand.
TAAGAAGTTGCGCTGTGATCTTGACAGTGGATGGAAGAGAGGAATGAACAAGTTTTATTCGCGTTTCGATCCTTGACAAATTTTCTTGTGGACCTATTTCTTTGTATCAAGTTTCATTATATCAAGTGTTTCCGAAAGCAAAAACCTTGTCCACCTCTGTGAAATGCTTTAAAATTGGCGCGCAATAGACATATCAATAAACTGGCAGGTGCAGAAGTGCTGCCAAGGTACTATTAGTGCCTTACTGGTCCTGCTAATGTAACCGCTAACTTTTGAGGCATGGCTCTGAAACGCTTTTTTACCGGTTTAAAACCGATTCGATACCGGTCCTGATCCAGTTATATATCCAACTCAATATTACCAACCTACTGTCTAAATTTAAAGTTTATAGCTTAAATAACTTCTAAGCTATGTCTTAAAACTAGTTTGATACCGGTTCGATTCCGGTCCTGATTCAGTAAAATGCCCAACTCCATTTTACCAACCTACAGACCATATATCAAGTTCATAGTAAAATACTCAGTTCCTTACTACCAACCTACATAGTTGATTTTAGCCTATAACTCTTTCCTGACCGGCATGAACATACTTTGAAAATTTCGTAAAGATCGGCTTAGCGGTTTAAACGCCTAATAGGAGCAAAGATACAAACAAAAGAACATACGAGCAGATTTTAACTTTTATATATAAGTATGTATAGATATTATATGTTGGGTCATGCAGTGGTTTTGTATTATTACCTGGAAACTGGCTTGATGTGAGAATGAAAATAAATTTGTCCAAAATTATTGTATAATCAGAGAATCTTGCGATTTAAAAATGGCTCATCTTCTGAATAGAGCATTTGTATAGCTGTATAAGATGTCCTTATACCACTTTTGCTGGAAGTCGGAACATTGCGTAGCACTAGGTCAGATTATTTTCTCCGAATTCAACTGATGAAGCTTAGTCGTTGAAAATCCTGATCAGGCATTCATAATAAAAAATCGCTAGTATCTTTAATACGGTATGAATTTATGTAAAATTAATTCAGGAACTTCTGACCAGAGTCGCACAAACAAAACATAAGGCGGGAAGCCTATGGTAGGGGATAGAGCTATGGACAGCTACACGCAGAATAACTACGACCAGGCACAACGAAAAATAATGGAAACCAACAAACAGGAAGAAGAAATATTTAATTAAAATCAACCATTATGGTCACCGGCCGACGTAAAAGCCCAGCAGGGAAGAGAGAAAGGGCTGGGTTGGAAAGTGGCACTCATGTACGACATATGCATACACATAAATGCATGGATTATGTGGGGAGATCTGCTCGCATTTACTGTGGGCAATTGAATTGGACTCCTCAACTACAGTTCTCCACCCGCGCCATCGATCGATCGAGTGAAATTGGCGAGCATGCCAATCAATTGACCATTTAACTTGCTTATATATAGATATTCCATAGAGGAAACTCATTAGCATGTCCCACGTTCGTCTTACAAGTGCCTGCCTGTTGGAAAGAGACACAAAACTGTGTGATCCGGTCAAACGACTGAATTCAAAATCGGAAATTCCTTATAAAGCCAACACGCTTCCTCTTCATGTAAAATTTCAACAACTTTTCTTACCTATTAAAAACGCATTTAATTATGTTTACGAGTTCCGGCTAGACTTAACCTAATAGTTCGATTTATTTTCCGACAGTTTGTCACTGGCTCATTTTTCGTTGACCAAAGCTATGTAGGAGAATAAGAAAAATGGCCAAGCAAATGACAATAAATTGAATTTGTTTTCTTTGAAAAGTTTTGTTGACATTGTGCCAAAGCAGCCTTCATAAATTCTAAGAGACTTCCCTAGTCAGGACTATGAAATTCTGACACAAACTATTAATTCAACTATTTTATGATATTATTTTGGGTGTAATTCTTAATAATTGGATTTTTTAAATGCATGCGAACAACAACAAAGTACAGCAAGAACCGAGAGCCCCTTGGGGTTGATATACACATATATACACACATGTATATTACAGTTGGACTTGACGGACTTTCTTTACAAAATTATATATTAACTTTATAGCCATGTCCTCATATCCTCTGTCCGTCAGTTTGTCTGTCTGTATGAACAAACAGATCTGAGAGATGGGAAGAGATAGAGGTTTAACATGTATGGGACATAAGTTTCTTATAATTGCAGGCAGATCAAAAGAATTTTCATTTTTTGCCACGCCTCCTTAATATTATTTATCTATTTTCCGAAGAAATTATATAGAAAGATCGAATGAACAATAGTCGAGTTATAAGGAAAACAAACAATTATTAATAAAATATTGCTTTTATTCTATATTGTGAGGCTTCTAACTTAAATTGATCAGATATATATCAACTTTGAGGTTTACAGAGAGAGGTCTACAGAGTCTTGTTTTATTGTTTGTACCTTTGGTAACTGCTGATGATTAAATGCGGTCACTAGAAATACAAAATCAGTTAAGATCTACATTGAACTGACCCATTTTGCACCTCATTCTCTTGCTATTCCTCCACCCCCTCTATTTTGGCTCGAGATCTGAGAATCTCAAGCAGTCGCCTCAACCTCAATTAGTGCAACATAAAATACAAAAAACCAAACAGAGAAAAAAATGCAACATGATTTAAATTGCTGTCACTGTCAGTTTGTTGTTGTCAGACAGCGGCGACAACAACAACAGTACAAGCAGGCACCAAAATGTATCTTCCAGATACACAACCGCTGACATAATAATCTCACAATGTTTGTTGGTGCCTTCTCCATGTCTCTGCAGTCGCCAGTTGTTCCCTTTCTTTGTTTCCCGTTCTTTTCTGGCGATGTCTTGTGCCATTTTGGGATTTTTGTTTTGGTTTTACTACTCTAAGTAGCTAAAAATACGACGCTACACTTGATGTAGCACTTGCTGATTGCGCTTTTCTGTCAGTCGAAATGAGCGGTAAAACGCGTTGCAAACAGTTGGGAAAAAGGGAAATTGAAAGGGACTGACATTTAAAAGCTGTGTGTTTTATTGAGAAAAAAATGTATTCTTCAACCATCAATAACCGGATTTTTTAAAATTACTCTTTAAAAAATGCGCCAGTTTCAAAATCACAATACATTTGCAGTGAGATGCCAATTATGGAAAACTTAAAACAAGGTGGCAGCACACTAGCGCAATCGGCTAAAGAATTGTAAAAACAAAATAGACAATTGCCAGTAATATAAATGGAAAGAAAAAAAAAGAAATTGTTTTATATTTAACATAGAAGGCGGATATCTCAGGGCTAAAGGCTGGGATTTCCGTCTGGCTAGCTAAGCACATCCATCTCGTTAACTGAAGGCTTAATGTATCATATAACGACATCGCTTGGTACAACTCTTAGAGAACAAACAAACTCTGAACAAATATACAGCATCAACCTAAATTCATGGATTTGATTAAGAGTCTTAATATATCTTACAAAATTATAACCACTGCGTCTCAAAGAACGAAAATTAAATTAAAACCTAAAAATAATCTATAGCCTAAGCTGCTATTCGTCTGCTACATGATTTGAGGACAATTTGAAAAGCACAGTCATTTATGGAAAAGCTAACAGCATACCTACAAGAAGAAACACACATATAATAAAATGCGCAATTAAATGAACTCTGTATAATTTAAGGGGGGATTCTCCATGTGCAAAAATTTTGTTTCGATGTTTTTTTTGCATTTTTTTTTTTTTTTTTTTTATTTGAGAATATCGCCCGAAAAGCATTTTTTGAAACTCTAAATACTTTAGAAGATATAACCTTTTTTTGTCATTTTCAAATTAGTTCAAACTTTAAACGCATTAACATATCTCGAAACCACGGTTGTCGAACTGGCGGCCATGATATCTCCAGTTACACTGAACCGATTTTAATGAATCAAAGTGAAATCGACGCAGAATTGCGAAACGACTATTTGGATTTGAAACTCATAATTTCAAAAATTTTACTACCTATTTGTTTTTAGCACTATACTATAAAAAAACGAGAAAGCAAGGCTAACTTCGTCTGAGCCGAAGTTTAAATAACCTTGATAAACACATAAAAACACATAATATTAACCATTAAGAGCGCTAATATTGAGAACAAAACAGTTTTTATACTCTGCACCAAAGGTACACAGAGTATATTAAGTTTGTGCAAAAGTATGTAACAGGGAGAAGGAATAATTTCCCAGCGGCGCAGAGCTCAACGTGTTCCGTAGAAAATATGCATTACGACTGTCGAAAATGTAAGGCACTACAATCGCTGAGTTTCGTTAGAGAGATAGTAATCGCAAACAAACAGACTGCGAACAATCTGCATTACAATTTTAAAAATAATGTACGCATTCGTAATGGGAAGTTCGGCTCTGGCATACATCCTTATTACCTAGTAATGCAGGTTGTCGGCAGCCCGTTTACAAAGCGGCCATGCCTATGGCAAAGTAATGCAGATTGTATGCGATTATTTCCTTCATACTGATGGCAAAGTAACGCAGGAGTAACCTATTTTGTAATGGGAATTTGCGCCGCTGGGTTCCGACCCTACAAAGTATTTACATTCTCGATCAGCATCAACAGCAGAGCCGATATAGCCATTTCCGTCTGTCCGTCCTTGCATATGAACAAACAGATCTCAGAGATGGAAAGAGATAGAGGTTTGACATGTATGATACATAAACTTCTTATACTTGCAGATCAAGTATATTATCAATTCCGCAATTTTGTAGATAGATGAAATATACCTTCTAGAGATAGATAGTAATTAGAATGATGTTTCGATTAGCCGAAAACATAATAAAGATTGGATGAGCAGTTCTCAAGTTATAAACAAAAGACCAAACCCCAACTCCCGCCAAAAGAAGACTCAGCTCGAAAGTTTGAAAACTGAGGGACTAATTCGCGTAGAAACAGACAGACGGACGGACAAAGCTTAATCGACTCAACTCGTCATTCTGATCATGGATAAATATACCTTATGTGGTCGGAAATGATTCCTTCCATGCAAAATTATAATAAATTTTTCAAGTGTTTAAAAAGGTCCCCAAAACGATTATTCATTTTTTAAATGCCACCATTTTGTCAAAAAGAATCCCAACATCCCGAGAACTTTTTGAACAGCTCTCATACCGAAGCAGTAAAATTTTTTTGTTTACTTTAATCTAATAAAAAAACAGAATTAGAATCAAAAATAGAGGAAAGCTAACTTCGGCTCGACCGAAGTTTATATACCCTTGGAGCAAGATATATTCCAGCCAGTTTTTTATATGGCAGCTATACGATATATTCATCCGATTTTGATCAAACTCTTTAAAATTGTGTTGAGACAGATAATATTTATAACTGAAACGTACAAACACGCTACCATTGAAAACAAAAAAGTTTTTCTCACTTAAACTATTTTTTCGACCGATCATTCCTATGGCAGCTATATGCTATAGTCATCCGATTTGGATCAGACTTGACAGAATTATGTGTTAGCATGTCATATTGATCAGTAACGAGCTTGGGAGCGATAGCATTGAAAACAAAAAAGTTTTTCATACTAAAACTTTTTTTCAAATCTATCTTTTGTATGGCAGCTATACTATATAGTTGCCCGATTTGCATAAAACTTGCTGAAATTATGTGAAAACATAAAAAACTTATAAATACGAGGTTTGGTAGCGATAGCATTAACAACAAAAAAGTTTTTTTAACTAAAACTACTTTTTCAACCGATCGTTCCTATGGCAGCTATATGCTATAGTCATCCGATCCGGCCGGTTCCGACAAATGTGCAGCGTATTTGTACCAAAAGACTTCGGGCAAAGTTTGGTTACGATAGCTTTCAAACTGACGGAGGAGATAGCATAGAAACAGACGGACGGACAGACGGACAGACGGACGGACAGACGGACATGGCTATATCAACTCAGCTCGTCACGCTGATCAAGAATATATATACTTTATGTGGGCGGTGATGCTTCCTTTTGTGCGTTACAAACATCCGGACAATTTTAATATACCCTCTCCAAGGGTATAAAAAGTTTTTTTTTAAAAGGTCCAAAAACAGTTAACCAGTTAAACAGTAAGTTTTACTAAATGTATTATTATAGCTTAAATGGGTTGACCGGTGTGACGGCAGCTGTTATACCCGTTACTCGTAGAGTAAAAAGGGTATCGTAGAACTTTTTTAGGCAGGCTCTAGGTCATTAATCATCAATCACTTTGTAAAAAGGGTATACTAAAGTTGTGCAAATGTTTGTAACAGTATATATATACTTGATCAGCATCAACAGCCGAGTCGATATAGTCTTGCCGCGCCCACCCCCACACAACATAAACTCCCACAATTTGTAAGATATCGATCTCAAATTTAAAACTTTTATAAATAAATTTGCTTTATTTATAATCTCTAAAATTATCATAATGATTTTTAAAATAGTTGGTCAGGAAGGCGCTGCGAAATAAGGCCCCAAAAAAATATGAAATAAGGCCCCAAAAATTTATATGGAAAACAAAAACAACGATTTTTCTCAAATTTGGGTTGTTATATCATTTTTTGGGGGCATTATTTCCTAAATAAAATTTCGAAATGAAATAAGTCCCCAAAAGTAGAAATGAAATAAGGCCCCAAAACAAATTTTTGGGGCCTTATTTCATTTTTATAAGGAAATTAGACGCCAATTTTTAATATGATTTTTTGGGATCTTATTTCATTTTTTTTTCTTATTTTTCCTAAAATATGAAAAAAATTCAAGAACTTTAATAACGCTTAATTTTCTTATTTGCAGATATTCTTAGACTAAGTATTTGATGCGCAGAATTTTTGTACAGGTGTGCAAAAGTAACGTTTTAAAAATAGTTCAGTGATAAACTTTTGAGTATGTTGATCAGTTTAGTGATTTGCATTGTGCGAAGTAGACATAAAAATGAAAGTTAAAATTATGGAGTGCAAAAAAATTGTTGGACTACGCAGGACTGGAAGTTTGTTTTACGTAAAAGAACAGAAAATGTTATGCAACTTAAATCTAATTTATAATAAAAAAAATGTTTCAATCTTAGCGCCGCAGGCGAAAATTTGAAACAAAAAAATCGAGCGATTTTTTTGTATCAAATTTTCATTATTTAATTTTAAAAAAATGCATTCTATTTTATCGTTTGGGGACTTATTTCATTGGGGACTTATTGCCTGCAGCCGTTCAGGAATACAGGGAGGCTTTAAACATTTATTCCAATGAGTGACGGGTATATCGAAGTCGGTTAGGACCGATTTCGACTTAGGCTCTCTTATTTTTTTTTCTGAATTTTTAAGTAATGCCAGATTTTTCTCTTGTTTTCGGCATCTTGCAATATGGATTAAAAAAGAACAAACACTACCAGCTATTTTTTCTATATGTCAAAGTCACAAAACTCTTAAAACGTTGAGCATCAAAAATATTAAAAGATTTTTTTCTACGCCCACTTAACACTAGCAACAACAACAGCTGCAGTAGCAGCGGCAACAACTGTAAGCAGCGACATTTATTAAAATGTCAACTGAATGCTCACGAAATTGTTTGATTGTTGTCGTTGTTGTTTTTACTTTTTTCTTGTTTTGTTTGTTTTCTCTTGCCTTCTCTTATTGTGTAAATTCCAAAAGCGCGACAAACCATTAAGCGGTTTGAGAATTTAATGAAACGCCAACAACAACAACGGCAACAGTAGCAATCAGCATAGAACGCAGCCTGATCAGCGGCATTTGAACAATTATTTTAAATAGAATTGGCTATTATTGTTTACAGCTTTTCAGTTTGCTTTTGATGATTTAAAAGTGAGAATTTAGTGTGGATTATTATTTTAAAAAAGAAACTAGACTAAACTAAAAACTAGTATGAGTGCTGCAGTGCTTCCCCTCCCAATCCATCGTGTCATATTTTCTATTCTCTGCTACGTCAATATATCTATTGCACAGATCGACAAAATATAACTTCTCCGATTACTGTGGTAGTAGACCCTCAGATGCTAATAATTGGGACTTTTCCAAGCATCTCCTAGTCCTAGTAGTAGTAGTTTTTTTGTTCTGAAAATTTTTAGAATATTTCGTTGACATTGGCAGTTTGCCGTCAGCCATATTTACTAGAGCCCTGCACGAGCTCACACTAAATCATGTTAACAGTAGGCAATCACACTATGCACACTATCAAAGCTACTCATATGTCGAAACGAAACAAATCTTATTGAATTATTTAATTTCATTTTAATTCAAAGATTCATTGAGTCAAAGTTAACCTGCCATGTGATTCTTGAAGACTCGGAAAACACGATAGAAGCAAGGTGTGAGACGTGTTTGGTCGTGTACTTGGGGAGACGAAAAATTAAATTCCAAATGGTCTACGACGAATTTAGTTTGACATAAATGCAATAGGATCTTCAAAATAAAAGTGATTGGTAAAGGGCACGAACCTTCTATACACGTAGATGCGGAAACGAAATCATTGGTCACAACGGTCAACTGTGACGAATGAGCGATTTTGGTATTAAAGACCTCATATCACTTGCCCTTGAATTAGGAAATCGTCTTGGACCTGGACTTAACGTCAACCAAATGGTATCACGAAATGTTACGGACCTCTACAAAAAGAAACTCGGTTCAGTGATGAAGGAAATATCCTTAATAAAATTTAATGGATATGCAATCACGTCAGGCGCGTGGACGGATGGTTTTTTCAAAAACATCCTATATATGCGTAACTTTGCATTATATATGTGACGGTACAATGAAATAGCGGCTGTTAGAGGTTTCGACTTGCAGTTAGATGATGTAATAATAGTTACAGATCGTGGATCAAACATGATTTTTAAAAGAATAACAGCTGTAACGGACAAATAAATAAGAATTGCAATATTAATATTTTTTATCCTCCTTGGTTTTTTTTTTGGATTTACTCGTCGATTTACTAGTCAGGCCAGGGAAGTGGCTTAAAACATTCTTTATGATCTTGACTATATTCTTTACCATTGATGTTTGGTCATTTGTCGCCTTGCAAGTCTGTTTCTTAAGCACTTATTACTATATTTGAACCTCTTTGGTAATTTTCAGCGATTTAATGATTTGTCGATCACGGAAAGTGGTTTTAAACATTCAGTTTTATCAGTGTTCTCAGTGTGATTTTCCTATCATATTGATTAAGTTTCTTTGCTAATGCTAGCACTCACACTGGCTTGGTTAACGAATCGACACTAGATAGTATAGTAAAATGTCTCGCTTTGACAGTGTGAGCATTGATACTGTTGCCTGTAACACACGATTTGACAATTTCGAGATAGAACAACATTTTTAGTGTGCACTCGTGCAGGCCTCTAATATTTACATGTAAAGGTTTTACTACATATATTTAGTTTAATTTTTGTTTAATTTAGGTCTACAAAAGTTCTGTTGTGATTTGCTGTCTGTATTTTAACGCTTCGAAAATGTAACTGGGCAGTGTGGTCCAACTGCGCCCATTCAAAATTTCAATTACTTCTGCAGTGCTCAACGAAGTTTTTGTAAAAATAGTTATGTACTTAATCTTAGTGTAACATTCGTCCAGAATGTCCAAAAGTCGTTTTGGAAGGGATAAAAGTGGCGTTCTACTACACAGGCTTTCCATACCACTTTGAACGCGGTTTGTTTGCATTTATAATTCCTGTGGCCACATTAAGTAACATTTTCAAACCAGATTTGTTGTGAATAACATTACAGAAAAACCAAACACGAGGCTTTAGGTGATCACAATATAACAATTTTTTTATTTTAATATGATCAAATATATGGTTATTATACCCTTGAGAAGGGTATTATAATTTTGCCCAGGAGTTTGCAACGCATAGTTATATTCAGTTTTGACCTCATAAACTATATACATTTTGATCAGGACGACGATCTGCGTCGACTGAGCTTTGTCTGTCCACCTGTCTGTCTGTTTCTACGAAAACTAGTGTCTCAGTTTTAAAGCAATCGAGTTAAAATTTTGCAGCGAGTATTTTTGATGTGAAACATCTTTAATTTCGGTACGGAAGATTTTAGTAGGAGTTAAATTTGATTATAGCGTCACGTGACGCTGACGTCAGCATATTTTGGGTTGTTGTTTTAGCGGAGTGTCTCAGGGGGAGAGGAGTGAAAATGGGCAGATAGAAAAGGGAAACTGGGGGGAAAGTGGAGGTGACTAAACAGTAACTAGTCAGTGACTTTACAGTGACTTAATAGTGACTTAACAGTCACTTAACAGTGACTTGACCGTAACTTCTGTTAAGTTACGGTCTTGATAGTAACTAAACAGTGAATTGACAGTTACTCAACAGTGACTTGATAGTGCACCAACAGTGACTTGACAGTGACTAAACAGTGACTTAATAGTGAATCAACAATGAATTGACAGTGACTTAACAGTGACTTGACAGTAACTTAACAGTGTCTTGACAATGTCTAAACAGTGAAATGACAGTGACTAAACAGTGACTTGACAGTGACTTAACAGTGACTTGACAGTCACTAAACAGTTACTTTACAGTGACTTAACTGTGACTTGACAGTGTCTTGACAGTGACTAAACAGTGACTTGACAGTGACTTAACAGTGACTTGACAGAGACTTAACAAAGACTAAACAGTGACTTTACAGCTCTAAAATATAGCATCATGTTTCACATCAAAGTCTCGTGAGTGTTCTCAACACTTACACCAATTTTTTTTTACTGCACGCTGCTCGTATGTCAGAGCTGATCGTATGGGATGACTATATCTTATAGCTGCCAAAGAAACCATAGTGTTGAAAATGGGTCATAGAGTGAAAACCTGTTTTGATTTCCATGGGGTCGCTTCCCTAAACTCAGCCATTGTCAACATTTAATGCATTCAGAAAGATTTTTAACATTTGTTAAGAATCTAATGATGGCAGCCATTGGACTGATCGGCCGGAAAATCGCTTTTAGTGAAAAAAGTTTTTTCTTTTCCCATTTTAGCGGTCTTAAGCTCGGTGATTTTTTTTTTAATTTTATGCAGAAAAAAAATATATATAGTAATAGTTTCCTAGGCGTTTATAACATAATAACCTTTCGATTCGTACCTTACATGTCTAGATCTAACGTTACTGAATTGAGACATGGCTTAAAGTTTAAGTGTACCTACCGCTAAACTTAACAAGTCCCAAAATATAAACACATTAAGAAATAAGTATTGATCCACAAATTGAGTTTTCTTGGTTAAATGTTTTTTTCATATTTCGCACAGTTGGAGTCGAGGACTCATCACTTTGGAAATATGTTTTTAATATTTCCCAACTTTCTTTAAGCGAATAGCGATATTAGTTGCTTTCCGAATGACATTTTTAAAGTCAAATTATGAGTAGTTTAAATTCCAAACACTAGATGGACCACCCAGTAAAATATACAGGCCTGTTCCCGTTTTCGATTTCGATCAAATCATGCGGAATCGGAATTGGTAAATGTTCTCGCTTCCAAAAACCGACTATGTTATTCGACTTTTAACTTTAAAATCCCAATTACCGTCCATCGATCTTCTGGATGGCAAAAAGATTCGACCGAATTCTTAAATCGTTTCTTAGAAATCACAACTCTTTCCAATTCCGATTAATCGGATTCGGAAACGGGAACAGGCCTGATTATATTTCATTATATTATTATACCCTTGCAAAGGGTATTATAATTTTGCCCAGAAGTTTGCAACGCATAAACTATATATATTCTTGATCAGGGTGACGAGCTGAGTCGATTGAGCTTTGTCCGTCCGTCTGTCTGTCCGTCTGTCTGTTTCTACGCAAACTAGTCTCTCAGTTTTAAAGCTATCGAGCTGAAACTTTGCACAGAGTCTTCTTTTTACTGCACACTACTAATATGTCGGAACCGACCGGATCGGATGACTATATCTTATGGCTGCCATAGGAACTATCGGTTAAAAAGTGGGTCTTTGTGAGAAAAACTTTTTTGTTTTTAATGTTAACGTGTCCCGCTTCAGCGATTATTAATATCATACGTTTTCACATAGATTTAGAAGTTTTTGTCAAAATCGGATGACTATATCTTATAGCTGTCATAGGAACTATCGGTCGTTGTTTTAATGAGAAAAACTTTTTGTTTTTAATGTTAACGTGTCTCACATCAGCGATTATTAATATTAAACGCTTTTATACAGATTTGGAAGTTTTGGTCAAAATCGGATGACTATATCTTATAGCTGTCATAGGAACTAGCGGTCGAAAAGTGGGTTTTATTTAGAAAAACTGTTTGTTTTAATGCTGGCGTTCTTAAACTCTGAGTTATTAGTATTAAAACATTTGCAAGGGTATAAAAACTTCGGCAAAGACGAAGTTAGCTTGGCCTTCTCGTTTTTTATATTATAATCAGGGCTGCAAACCCCTCTTATATGTTAAGTAAAACTCTTTGGGTTTGGGCTTACGGGGGGGTCAGCAATAATTTGTATTTTGTTTGGTAATTCAGAAATCATGAATGTAAATTGGAACAATCTTATTCAATTATTGATATTTTCTGTATAACATTCGAGATTTGTTTAAGTAATTCAAGGACAAAACAAGTTTTACTGACTAAATTCCACTTATACTTGTGTTGCAGGAACAGTTAATGCAACATGTGCGCCTTTTTTAGTTCTTTACAATAATAGTTTACCCAAATCTTTAAGACATTTGAATTGTTAGGCAATTTTCGAATTCCTCCGAAAGAAAGTGAAGAAGTCGTTCCTTTTGAATTTGTTACTAAACGTATTATCGATTTTTTTGAACCTAAAGGTAATTTGCTTTAAAGCTTAGTACTCAGCCAATCTAAATCGATTTCAACTTTATATAAAAAGATATCGGAAAACTTTCGTAAAATTTTGGCAGGACAACAACTTAACTTTGAGGTTTGGCACAAGCCAAATTCCTGGTAATAGGCGAGAATTTTGTCCCCACCAAAGTGGAATACGTTGTGTGTAAGTATTTGATATGATGCAATTCGCGTAAACTTTTCTTCTTAAATGCAAATCTCACACCTTGAAAAAGATTGCAATAATTTTGCAAAGTGCAAAATCATTTAAATAAAATTTGCCAAGTCATAACACAGGCAACAAACACAACAACTAAGGCCCAAAAGTAAATATACAAAATCAACCAAACCAGATGCAGAACTGGAATAACAACTGGAATCTCCGATCTTCAGTCTGTTGACTTTCAAACAATCAAAGTACAGTTGCGGCTTAGTTAAAGCATCCGTGTATAATATATTTTTAAACCCAATTTTGACATTTTCCCAAGAAAGAAAATTAGGGTGGGGGAATACTGAAGCTGAAAGGGAAACTCGTGATGTAAGCAAAACATTTTCTATTTGTTTAACAGCCAAAAGGAACAAACCCAACAACAGAACAGAGTCTACCCTTTGCTTCTTCCTTCCGCTGACTTCTGGTCGTGTGTGTGTGCGTTAATATATATCCATTAGTCGTCTGTGGAGCCCCCCAATGTGGTACAATGGTCCCAGTCAGTTCAGTCCATCAGTTGTTGTTATGTTTGTCAGACTTTGGGGGGTTTCTGATGTTGTTGATTTCGATTTGTTTTTTTTTTTGTTTTTGTTTTTGTTTGACACAGAGGGCTGCCTCTGTTTCTACACTCGATTTATATTTTTTATCATTTGATTTAATTTAATTCCATTTCATTCCCTCCTCCCGCACATCCATCCATCCACACAGTCGCGAGATCATCAGCATCATCAACTGCTGCTTCCGAAACCGGGCATAACCATAAACCATGAGTTCGTTTAAAAAATCTATATACCTACATACATACATACATATCCACATACGTAGTTGTATGCACAAATCTCGGTATTAAATAAATCACTCACTTTTTCGCTTTTTACAATTTTGTATTTGATTTTTCGCTCGTTTTGCTTGCGTTTTCTTTTGCCATCATTATTGAGGGACTTCTTCTACTTCTGTTTTAAGAATTGTTTCACTTTCATCCATCCATCAATTAATTACACAATTTTTTATGTATTTTGATCAATTATTATTTATATTTTTTTTTCCACTAAAAAAAAACCTTCACTCCGTCGCGTAAACTGATCGAAAATAAAAAAAATTCTTAAAAAATACGTTTTCTTTAATTTTATGTTTTGTTTTAGAGGCGATCGCAACGATCCGCAGCTCGTCGCGTGCTGGGAGAGACTGAGGCATGCAACGCCAGGGCAGGCAGGTTAAATCAAACCCAGAGAATTTAAGCATTCACAGAGAGAGCGAGTGAGGTTTCCGTGCTGAGGCACTCTCATAGTTTCTCTTTTCCTCTCGCCAATGTCTTGAGGGCGCTCAAGGGGAAAATCCCGTCAATTTTCCCTAACAACATTTTCAATGTGGGCCTAAAAGTATGCCACAAATTTAATTATCAAACATTTTGCATACAGAGATAGGTATACTTTTCACTTAATGCGTTGTTAGTTGGTAGTTTAAGATTAATTGAAAAAGACGTATTTTTTTAGACTCTTCCCATTTATCTTACGATAGGCCATTTTGTATTACAGGGAGCTCTTCTGACAGAAGGTCGAAGAAAAACACTTACACACCAACACTAACCAGTACAAGTTCTTAATGAATATCCCATCTCTTAACACCGATTTTATATCGTTTCCAAAGTTACGGGCTGGACATTTTTTGAGACGAAAACTGCTCGAATCTGAGAACACAATTGATCTCGACTTTGAATTTTTGTGCGTTATTGACGAAAAATCGATTCAAGGATTGTATAAAACACCACAAATACAAATGGAAAAAATTGAGGAAAGCTAACTTCGGCTCAATCGAAGTTTATATACCCTTGGAGCATGATATATTCCTGCCAGTTTTTTATATGGCAGCTATACGATCTATTCATCCGATTTTGATCAAACTCTCCAAAATTGTGTTAAGACAGATAATATTTATAACTGAAACGTACAAACACGCTACCATTGAAAACAAAAAAGTTTTTTTCACTAAAACTAATTTTTCGACCGATCATTCCTATGGCAGCTATATGCTATAGTCATCCGATTTGGATCAGACTTGACAGAATTATGTGGTAGCATATCATATTGATCAGTAACGTTTGGGAGCGATAGCATTGAAAACAAAAAAGTTTTTCATACTAAAACTTTTTTTCAGATCTATCTTTTGTATGGCAGCTATACTATATAGTTGCCCGATTTGCATAAATCTTGCTGAAATTATGTGAAAGCATAAAAAACTTATAAATACTAGGTTTGGTAGCGATAGCATTGAAAACAAAAAAGTTTTTCTCACAAGAACTACTTTTTCAACCTATCGTTCCTATGGCAGCTATATGCTATAGTTGTCCGATCAGGCCGGTTCCGACAAATATGCAGCGTATTTGTACTAAAAGACTTCGTGCAAAGTTTGGTTAAGATAGCTTTAAAACTGACGGAGGAGATAGCATAGAAACAGACGGACAGACGGACGGACAGACGGACATGGCTATATCAACTCAGCTCGTCACGCTGATCAAGAATATATATACTTTATGTGGTCGGAGATGCTTCCTTCTGTGCGTTACAAACATCCGGACAATTTGAATATACTCTCTCCAAGGGTATAAAAATAGAGGGAAGCTAACTTAGGCTCTACCGAAGTTTATATACCCTTGGAGCATAATATATGTTGCCAGTTTGTTATATGGCTATACGATATATTCATCAAAAAAGTTTTTCTCACTAGAACTACATTTTGGACCGATCGTTCCTATGACAGCTATATTCTATAGTCATCCGATTTGACTTTTAAACTTGACAAAATTGTGTGGTAGTATAAAATATTGATCTCTACAAAGTTTGGGAGCGATGGCATTAAAAACAAAAAAGTTTTTCTCACTAAAACTAGTTTTTCAACCGATCGTTCCTATGGCAGCTATACGCTATAGTCATCCGATTTGAATTAAACTTAACAGAATCGTGTGGAAGTACATAATATTGATCTGTACAAAGTTTGGGAGCGATAGCATTCAATACAAAAAAGTTTTTTTCACTAAGAATTTTTAGACCTATCTTTTGTATGGCAGCTATACTATATAGTTGTCAGATTTTGATAAATCTCGGTAAAATTATGTGAAATCATAGAAAACTTATAAACACGACGGTTGGGAGCGATAGCATTCAAAACAAAAAAGTTTTTCTTACTAAAACTACTTTTTCAACCGATCGTTCCTATGGCAGCTATATGCTATATTCATCCGATCCGGTCGATTTCGACAAATGTGCAGCGTATTTGTACCAAAAGACTTCGTGCAAAGTTTGGTTAAGGTAGCTTTAAAACTGACGGAGGAGATAGCATAGAAACAGACGGACAGACGGACGGACGGACAGACGGACATGGCTATATCAACTCAGCTCGTCATGCTGATCAAGAATATATATACTTTATGTGGTCGGAGATGCTTTTTTCTGTGCGTTACAAACATCCGGACAATTTCAATATACCCTCTCCAAGGGTATAAAAATAGAGGGAAGCTAACTTAGGCTCGACCAAAGTTAATATACCCTTGGAGAATGATATATGCCTGCCAGTTTTTTATATGACATCAGTACGATATATTTATGCGAATTTGATCAAGTTCGTAAATGTTGTGTTGAAACAGATAATATTTATAACTGGAAAGTATAAAGATGCTACCATTGAAAACAAAATAGTTTTCCTCTCTAGAACTACTTTTTCGACCGATCATTCCTATGGCAGCTATATGCTATAGTCATCAAACTAGGATCAAACTTAACATAATTATGTGGTAGCATATAATATTGATCAGTAACAAGATTGGAAGCGATAGCATTGAAAACAAAAAAGTTTTTCTTACTAAGACTTTTTTTCAGAACTATCTTTTGTATGGCATCTTGTCCGATTTTCATGAAACTTTGTGGAATTATGTGAAGGCATAGAATACTTATAAATACGAGGTTTAGGGTCAATTGCTTTAAAGACAAAAAAATTTTTTCCACTATGACTACTTTTTCGACAGATCATTCCTATGGCAGCAATAGTAGTAGTAGGGGAGAATGGGGGGTTCTGAGCCGCTGGGGGTTGTGAGCCACTCGAATATTGGCCACAAAAAAAAATAAATTTAAACTTTTTGTTTATGTTATCTGTCTCCCTTCTAATTACCTAACTTTTGGCAAGCAACCTATCAGTCTACACCTTCTTTAAGTTCGTGAACCAGAACTCGACTTTTTTTTTTTTTAAAAAAGTTTTTTTTTCATTTTTGACTTGTGAATATTATACAAAATTTTTTTCGTAATGACAAAAGTAAGTATGAGGGCAATATCTTTGGTCAATTGCCTTTTTGATAGAAATATGTTTTTTTTTGTAACAATTTCTTTTTGGATATGTGACGTCACCAAAAAAAAGTGAGATATGGGGGTTGTGAGCCACTTTGAAAAAAAGTCGGTTTTGACTTTCAAAGAGAATATTGCAATGACGCGCAATAAAACAGAGGAAAAACTCTCCTAAGAAGTAAAAAAAACATTGAAAAAGGCAAACAAAAGAACAGCCACAAGCAAAAAGTCCTCGTATATAATAGAAAACAAGCCTGATGCCGTCAATCAATTTTCACTCTTCATTGATATTTCTCAATTCAGAATATGAGAAAAATTGTTCATTTTTTCATTTAATAAAGAATAATTGCTTAAAAACACGAATTTTGAACTTTTAGATGGGTGGCTCACAACCCCCCACAAATTTTCGAAATGTCAAAAAATCACTTTTTTTCAATATGAAATAAAAAAACCCAAAATTTTATTTTTTAAAAACTAGTGATGAGGAAAGTTTTGTGCATCTTTTACCTAAAATGCAAAATTTACAGAACGGAAAAATATTGATTTTTGGCGAAGTTATGTTCGAAAAACAAAACTATGATCACAACCCCCCACTCTCCCCTACCTATTTTTTTATACCCTTGCAAAGGGTATTATAATTTTGCCCAGAAGTTTGCAACGCATAGAAATATTCATTTCCGACCCTATAAACTATATATATTCTTCATCAGGGTGACGAGCTGAGTCGATTGAGCTTTGTCCGTCCGTCTGTCTGTCCGTCTGTCTATACGCAAACTAGTCTCTCAGAAGGCTCGAGCTAACTTCGTCTTTGCCGAAGTTTTTATACCCTTGCAAATGTTTTAATACATCAGAGTTTAAGAACGCCAGCATTAAAACAAACTATTTTTCTAAATAAAACCCACTTTTCGACCGATAGTTCCTATGACAGCTATAGAATATAGTCATCCGATTTTGACCAAAACTTCCAAATCCTTGTAAAAGCGCATAATATTAATAATTGCTGAAGTGAGACACGTTAACATTAAAAACAAAAAAATTTTTCTCACAAAGACCCACTTTTCGACCGAAAGTTCCTATGGCAGCTATAAGATATAGTCATCCGATTTCGACAAAAACTTCCAAATCTATGTGAAAGCGTATAATATTAATAATCGCTGAAGTGAGACACGTTAAAATTAAAAACAAAAAAAATTTCTCATAAAAACCCACTTTTCGACCGATAGTTCCTATTGCAGCTATAAGATAAAGTCATCCGATTTTGACATAAACTTCCAAATCTGTGTAAAAGCGTATAATATTAATAATCGCTGAAGTGAGACACGTTAACATTAAAAACAAAAAATTTTTCTCATAAAAACCCACTTTTCGACCGATAGTTCCTATGGCAGCTATAAGATATAGTCATCCGATTTTGAGAAAAACATCCAAATCTATGTGAAAGCGTATAATATTAATAATCGCTGAAGTGAGACACGTTAACATTAAAAACAAAAAAAATTTTCTCATAAAAACCCACTTTTCGACCGATAGTTCCTATGGCAGCTATAAGATATAGTCATCCGATTTTGACATAAACTTCCAAATCTGTGTAAAAGCGTATAATATTAATAATCGCTGAAGTGAGACACGTTAACATTAAAAACAAAAAGTTTTTCTCACAAAGACCCACTTTTCGACCGATAGTTCCTATGGCAGCTATAAGATATAGTCATCCGATCCGGTCGGTTCCGACATATTAGCAGTGTGCAGTAAAAAGAAGACTCTGTGCAAAGTTTCAGCTCGATAGCTTTAAAACTGAGAGACTAGTTTGCGTAGAAACAGACAGACAGACGGACAGACGGACAGACAGACGGACAGACGGACGGACAAAGCTCAATCGACTCAGCTCGTCACCCTGATCAAGAATATATATAGTTTATAGGGTCGGAAATGAATATTTCAATGCGTTGCAAACTTCTGGGCAAAATTATAATACCCTTTGCAAGGGTACGGGTTTTGGTTACGGTTACGGTTATTAGTATGAAATATAAACTTTACAATTCATGCAGACAAAACCGCGGATTCATTATAAATTCTACTTCTGAAAACAAACGCTCAACACTTATTTGTGTGGGTGGTTCTGTTAGCAAAACTTTGATATTTAAAAATCTGGAAATATTGTTTCATTTTTTTCCGACCGATCCAATATGTGTCCTCTGTCAAGCCATATTTTTAAAGAAGATGTCAAATTGTTTTTAATTGGAACTGCTGGAAATTTCCGACCAACTTGGATGTGAACTGTTTTCCCCTGATAAATCAATCAAATTATGGTTGTCCAACAATATAATACAGTTAATTTTCTGCTCGGCAGATAAAGACAGATTATATCTCGGATCAAGAAATATGCACATAGGTTAGCTTTATTCTCGAACCGACTTGGTTCTCTAAACTCTAACTCGTGAGACTATAGTTTGGTCAATTCTGAGTTGTTATACTCTGTACCGAAGGTACATAGAGTATATTAAGTTTGTGCAAAAGTATGTAACAGGGAGAAGGAATAATTTCCGACCCTATAAAGTATATATATTCTTGATCAGCATCAACAGCCGAGTCGATATAGCCATGTCCGTCTGTCTGTCCGTCTGTCCGTCCGTATGAACAAACAGATCTCAGAGATGGTAAGAGATAGAGGTTTGGCATGTATGGGACAAATGCTTCTTATACTTGCAGGCAGATCAAGTTTATTTTCAATTTTTGCCACGCCCCCTCCCGCCCCCCGCAATATCGAAAAAAAGTCATATCTCCCACAGTTTTGTAGATAGATGATTCATACCTTCTAGAGATAGTCATTATTAATATTGCCAAAGAAATGATAAAGATCGGATGAGCGGTTCTCAAGTTATGAGAGAATAAGTGTCATATAGACGCCTCCCACGCACACGCAAACAACACCGCATTGCATGCATCAAAGAAGAGAGAGAGAGAGAGAGAGAGAGAAAAAAAAAACTTAGGGTTGAACACAGTGGCAGCGACGCATTCAGCATATACACTGGGTACAGAGTATGTTATAGTCGGGCTTGACCGACTTTCTCACTTGTTTTTGATTTCAAATTAACATTGAATCCAGATAGAACCTAAGGTTACAGAAAAAATCAGAATTAGCTGATGCCAAATTTGAGCCAAAGTCGTACATTTATGGATCGGCTAAACTAGCCAGCATCCAGTGTAAAGATTTTGGTTAGCTGCACTCACTCTTTCTCGTTCGCTCTCTTTTCTTTGTGGCAGTCAGCAATAGTGTGGCCCAATGTATGCATGTAAAATGTTCATTGTGCGTACATAAAATTTACTTCAGAGCCGGCCTTGCACTCAGTTTTTATACTCAGTGTCAGCTGTAGTCTCTCTTTCACTAACACAAGCCAGGGTATTTAAATTTTTCGACATTTATTACTGGTAAAGGAAAACCGAAATTAACCCGTATATTTGTTTCTGTTTCGGTTCTGATATCCGGTTATGGTAATAAAAGTTATAGGGTTACGGTTATAAGAAAAAATTTTTTTTCGGTTACGGTTACGGTTTCGGTTACAAATTTTAAAGTGTTTTTAGCGGTTAGGCGTTACGGTTTCGGTTACGGTTTTAATCTCTTCTGTATATACATGAAGAAGCGGTAATCCAGTCTCCAGATAAAGCATTCTGTTCGGTGTGTATTGTGGTAGACGAACAATTTTCTTAAGAAAGTATCTTTGAAGACTTTCCACTTCCTCGTATCGTCGTATCCCCCATACTTGTGCTCCATAAATTGCTCTATTTTAGGACAGTTTTCGGCTGCTGGTAAAGAGTTACGTTGTTGAGGAATCTAGATTATTTTGAGAAATATTTTTCAGTTGCTATATTCTAGATTTCTGTTCCTATATGTTCTAAGATTTTTGGAGTGTTTTTTTCTTCAATCCTTCAAAGGACATGTAGGAAACATTAATTTTTTCACCATACAGTAGTGTTGTGAAATCATCGATAGTGAGCACTATTCCACTACTATCGATAGTACTATCGAAAAACATTGCTATTAAGTAAATGAACAACAAATTGACAAAAACAAATATTTTTATTTCCATATTATCCAAGGAGTTGCAAAGAAAGAAATTAAGTAATATCATAGGTAATTCAATTTAGAAATTTTTAATCTTACTTTGTTTCTATGTGAAGTTTGCTCCGATACATCGATAGCGGTTCACAACAATCGACTGTTGGCTAAATACACAAACATAGATAGTATCGATAGTGCTATCGATGTTTTCACAACGTCACCATATAGCTCCTTTAGTTTGCCTTCTGCTGGCTTTCCTTGACACATTAGGACTCTATTAAAGTTGAAAGCCATCCAGATCCACCAACGGTTATTTTGTCGTTTTGCACAATGATTTTCTTGGTATTTTCAATGGACTTAAGATGATTCCTTAGTTCAAGAAGGGCCGATTTATTTTCTTGTCTGACTACAGTCAGGTCTTTTTCCGCGCAGCTTTGAGGCGTTTTTCACTTTTTTGCTCATAACTTCAGAACCCTTCATACGATCTTTATTATTCAAATCGACACATATTGCTAATGACTAACTATCTCTAGAAGGTACGAATCCTCTATCTGCAAAACTGTGGGAGATATAACGTTTTTTCTAAATTGCGAGGGCGGGAAAGGCGTGGCAAAAATTTAAAATAAACTTGATCTGCCTGCAAGTATAAGAAATTTATGTCCCATACATGTCAAACCTCTATCTCTTACCATCTCTGAGATCTGTTTGTTCATACAGACGGACGGACAGACGGACATGGTTATATCAACTCGGCTGTTGATGCTGATCAAGAATATATATATTTTAGAGCATCTTATTATTATTATTATATTATTACTATCATACTATATTATTTCTATTACATTTTACTATTAATGCTATGAATGCGAATTGTTTTAGTTTATCTTTTCAATTTACTTTCATTTTTTGGCTAATACAATTATTAAAAAAAACAGGAAAGAAAAGAACAGCCGAGCACGCCCGACCGTATTATACCCTGCGCCATTACAGGTCGCTGCTTGAATTCTCTACCGATAAAAAATTTGAAATTAGTATCCAGGGAACACCAAGACGAAGTCATTGGAATTCTTTTTATATCTCTTTTTGTGAGCTTTGAAGACAAAGCGTTCTATTCTGGGTCCTAAAATTTGATTCAATAGCTCAAAAAAGATGTTTGAGCAAATTAAGAAACCAAAATAAAATTATTTAGAAATTTTGGGCACATTTTCCATACCTATATTTTTGAGATTATATGACAAAAATGGGTATAACTTCCTCAATTTTCAAGCTACCGATATGTTAAGGCACGCAAAATGTTTGGAAAAGATAAGGCTTTCACATAGAATTTTTGAAGGATGGGTCTTTTTTGCTGGACAAAGTTTTTTGAAAACATCCTTCTATTTTCAAAAATGCAAAATAAATAAAAAATTTTCCTGAACATTTGGAAATTTAATTCAGTCCTCTATCTTAAACCGCTTTCGAGTTATTTAAAATTTAAAAAATTCCCAATATTTGACTTTTAATTGTAGAGCTTCCGCAAAAGAGCTCCAAAAAAGCTCAAATTTTGGGGTTAAGCTTCTCTCATAATAAGCTCTCTTTGGGCCAATTATCATCCAATTCGGAAACATCATGTCAGAGAAAAACTTTTTTGTATAGAATGCCCCATATACTTTAGGTGATCGGAGATGCTTTCTTCTATGCGTTACAAACATCCGGACAATTTTAATATATCCTCTGCAAGGGATTAAAAAAAACTCACTATGCTCCTACGGGGACTTGATCCACGGCCTACACGTTTTGTAAGCGAATGTCTAGTTCTTTCGACCACGGCCCTTGTAGCTCTCTTAGCGGTAAAGTGCCAACAAAATGACAAGCGTCTATTCTTAAAAATGGTTTCGAGACCACGTATTGCTTAGGTGAGGTGTCGTCGTCCGTGTGTTCAGTCTTCGGAGGTCCAAGGTTCAAGTCCCAGTAAAGTAAGTAAAAATAAAATTATTATCTATCTATCTAGGTATCTAAAAATTAATTTCAGCTTTGAAAAAAGTAGGTGGTGTGGTGTTCGTAGGTGGTGTGGTGTTGGTCGGTGGTAGTGTTCTTCTTCCCCCTCTTACCATATCGGGCACATTGTACTTTAATCAAAGAAGATCTATGCTTGAAATACCCCTGTAGTACGGCGTACCGAACGGTACCTCTAACGAATCCGCTAACGACTCGTTACTACCGGCTCCTGGCCTAACCACCTTCCTTTTTGTTTAACGAACTTACTATCTGAAGGAATGTCCACGTACGGATCCTTACTCGGTGGCCAGGATCTCAAATTTGGTAGCAACTACTAGGACGCCCCAATTGGGGGCTGAAACTTGAAGCATTTAATAGTAATGGCATAAATAAGAAACGAGCAAATTTTGACCGGCCACCACCCCACAACAAAGGTCTGCGCCCAGCTGGTTCAGGAGATGGTAAGAGAGATAGAGGGTGGGTTTCGACATGTACCGGACATAATCTTCTTATACTCACAGGCAGATTGATTAAATTTACTTTCAATTTTTGCCACGCCCCCTCCCCCCCCGCAATTTAGAAAAAACCTCATATTTCCCACAATTTTGAAGATATATGTTTCGAACCTTATAGACATATTTAGCGAATCAACACTACTTATCAATCTGCCAAAGGGAATGGTAAGGATCGGACAATCGATAAGTGTAAGGAATTCTGAAGAATTTTCAATGTAGCACCCTGCGCTCCGTTGCGTTCTGGTGTTGCTGCAGCAGCAAAAAATTCACTCTAGGGCATTCTACGTCAGGTACAGAGTATCTTAAAGTCGGGATTCGTCGATTTTCTTAATATTTTTTTGCAAATTAAGCCAAAAATACAATAAAATACACTGTTCCCGTCTCAACAATATCAAATATTTCGAAAACGAGCAAAAACGAGCAAAATGTATTAATTACACCAAGTCATATACATTTTAATGGACACAATTGCATCTTTAGTTGCGAGAAGCAACGAGGAGCCGCCGCACTTTTACCCACGGTACAAGTGCAAAAACAAAACAAGTAAGAGTATTATTTTAAAGTAAGCTTTTCCTGTACAATTGACAACGAGAGCGTAAGTTAAAGTCGGCTCTAACCGACTTCGATAAACTCGTTACTCATGAAAAAACATGTTTAACAGTGCTCCTGCGTTCCTTAGGGTGACCATCCGAAAAGTATGCAACATTTTTTTAGGGTGGGGGGGTGGTAGCGGGGGGCTTGGTTCGCTTTTTTGCTCATAACTTCTGAACCGTTCATCCGATTTTTATCATTTTTGGCAAATCGATTTATTTTGGTAATTACTAACTATCTCTAGAAAGTACGAATTGTCTATCTTTAAACTGTGGGAGATATAACGTTTTTCCAAATTGCGGGGGCGGGAGGGGCGTGGCCAAAATTTGAAACAAACTTGATCTGCGTGCAGATAAAAGAAGCATTTGTCCCATACATGTCAAACCTCTATCTTTTACCATCTCTGAGATCGACGCGTTCATACAGACAGACGGACGGACGGACTCGGCTGTTGATGCTGATCAAGAATATATATACTTTATAGGGTCGGAAATGTTTCCTTCTCCCTGTTACATACATTTGCACAACTTCATGATCCCCTTTTACCCATTTTTAATGGGTACAGGGTATAAAAGCACCCAATTTCTTTATTTTCTTGTAATTTACATGCCTTTTTGCAACATTTTGGCATTTCAAAACATTAATTGTTCTATACATTTATAGCTGTTTTTAATTTTGAAAGAACGGGTCGTACCGTGGCACCGAGCAATAAAATTTTGGTTGAAAAAAAAAAGGTATTTTCAGGGCCGTGCCAAAATTCCTATCACAAAAATGTTTGAACCAGCAATTAGAGTTCATGGTTCTATACTCTTTCAGAGGAATTAAGCTTTTTTCCAATATTCCAACATTTACTTTCTGAGTTTATGACAAAATTTTTGGTAGTTCCGCCAGTGTGCTGCCTAGAGATATAGAAACCGCTCTCGAATTAAGGAACTGTTGAAACGATCAACGCTTCACAAAGCGTGAATTCTGAAACTAATTCGAAACGGTTATGCTCAGCTTCTGGATGGAGATGATAAAGGTTTCACTTTCCTATGATCTAGTAGCTAACCATACTCACATCACTTCACATATAAAGTTCTTCTAACTTGAGTCCAAATCAAATCTATTCGACACCTTACAGTCAAGCAAATCTGATAATTTACTTTTTTATTCACTAAGCCTAAAATGGGATGTCTTCTGAAAGTAGTTGAATTTGCTAGAGCCTTTTATGCTAATAGTTGGGATATGTGGTACTGGTAATAGAATGGCGGGGGGGCTGCAGAAGGAAGAATTTGAGCGGGAAACTTGAATATTTTTTTAAATCAATTAAACGATGCACTGGAAAAACGGCAACCGGGTACTAACGCAAGCTCTTGATTGTGGGAAGGAATATGATTCGTGACGAGCCGTTGGAACCGCAGACGGATGTTAAAAACCGGTCATCAATAGTGTGCCCCAGAAGTTGATGGGAATCAGTACCCGGAGTCTCCAGATCCGATGATTCGTGACGAGCCGTTGGAATCGCAGACGGATGTTTAACCGGTCCTCAGTTGCCCACAGGAGTAGATATAATAATACCCATTTAATTTTTTTATTTTTTTAATTTTTAATTGTGCCCCCAGAAGTTGCAAAGGGAATCAATACCCGGAGTCCTCAAAGTCAGAGAAGCCGTTTAGTAAATCAGAGCCTGAGTAAATTTAAGGGAATCGGTGGGGCGTATCTTGAAGGTTTCTTGTTCCCAAATTTCTTACCAAAGGTTTATTTTTTTTTTTTGAGTTATAATAAAGTTACGTTTAGTGTCCTTACAATAAGCTTTTTTGATAAGGTGGAAGCAACAGCTTAAGCGTAGACACAATAGGCTTCAGTGGAACACCCAACTATACGGAGTTTGAAACTATCCCTGAAATGAAACCGCTCAGCAGCAGTTTTGTTAATTTAGCACACTCAATTTCATGGGATGATGCGCTTATCATGCTCCGCCTCTCATTTCTTCTCAACTGAATGTTGTCAAAATTTCATATTATTTTTCACAATCCTCACAAACAACCCACATTGAGCTGGAGCAAAGGTTCACATAGGCAAATAATTTCATACGCTGGTCAGGTACATAGGAGAGTATGTTAAGTTTCATAAAAAAGTGAATGTAACAGGAGAAGGAATCATTTCCGACCCTATAAAGTATTCATATTCTTGATCAAAGCATCAACAGCCGAGTCGATATAGCCGTGTCCGTCTGTCTGTGCGTCATTTGTCTGTCTGTCCCGTATGAACAAACAGATCTCAGAGATGGTAAGAGATGGAGGTTTGACATGTTTGGGACAAATGTCTTTTTTGTCAGGCAGATCAAGATTATTTTTAATTTTGCCAAGCCCCCATCCGCCCCCGCAATTTGGAAAAAACGTCATATCTCCCATTCAGTTTGTAGATAGATAATTCGTACCTTCTAGGAGTTAGTTAGATCTTAAAAAGTATCGATTTGCCGAAAAAATGATAAAGATCGGATGAGCGCTTTCTCGAGTTATGAGCAAATAAGTGAATATCCCCTACCCACCACCCACCCCAAACAACCTAATTTAATTAAAAATATAAAAATAATGTCCTCGGCTTGACCGACTTTCTCACTTGTTTTAATATAAGAGGGCCGAAAAAATATTGATTTTGTTTATTTTTGAAAAACATATTGTCGGATCTGCTTGAGAGTTTTAGAGGATGTTTATAAGACACTTATAGAACGTTTAAGCAAATAAAAAACGAGAGCGTACGTTAAAGTCGGCTCTAACCGACTTCGATATACCTGTTACTCATGAAAATAAATGTTTAACAGCGTTCCAGTTATAGTTATCTCTATAAATATAAAATAGAGAGTGTCTCGACTGATTCACTGACTTGGACTGATTGGCAATCATCGGACAGCCATATAAAGTTACTGAAAAGCTGATACTAAGCCGGGGTTTTGGAAAGTTCCACCCGTAAAAGTAGGAAAAGCGCTCGAAAAGTTTGTATGGGAAAATTGTTATTTTTCATTCGATTGACTTGAAACTTGGTTTGTAAGCGTAGTATGCGAAATAATTCGACACTTTTTCCCCATTTTGGAAAATCCGCTCACGAGGAAAATGGCCGGAAAATTCTGGCATGCAACCAACATTTTTTCATTCCGATTGAATTGAAATTCGGTTTTTTAGGATAAAAATACGAAATGGTTTGAAACGTGATTTTTCAAAGTGGGGAAAACTTGACCTGGAAGGTCGGAAAAATTCCCTAAAATTCTGCATGAAAAACAATTTATCATCCGATTGGCTTGAAACTCGGTTTGCACTGCTTTAAATGCAATTTTTATTAAAATTTTGTGTAAATGTAACTATTTTGTTAGTTCTTTTTAAACAAAATAAACTTTAATTTTCTTTAACTGAGTTAAATATTGGTTATTTCCCACACAAAATGAAATTTGTGGTGATAAAAAAAAGTAATAGTGGTGGCAAGCAGGATTAAAAGTCGGCTCTAAATCTTACCCGATTACTCCATGAAAAAACATGTTTAACAGTGTTCCCCCGTTCCATAGTGTGACCATCCAAAAAGTATTTTTTTTTTTTTGTAGCGGGGGGGTTTTTTTAATTAATGGATTTATTTTTAACTTGAGAACCGTTCATCCGATCTTGATCATTTCTTCAGCAAATCGATTCATTTTGCTAATTACTAACTATCTCTAGGTACGAATTGTTAATCTTTAAAACTGTGGGAGATATAACGTTTTTTCCAAATTTCGGGGGAGGGAGGGGGCGTGGCCAAAACTTGAAATAAACTTGATCTGCGTGCAGATAAAAGAAGCATTTGTCCCATCCATGTCAAACCTCTATCTCTTACCATCTCTGAGATCTAGGTGTTCATACAGACAGACGGACGGACGGACGGACGGACGGACAGACGGACAAGGTTAAATCAACTCGGCTGTTGATGCTGATCAAGAATATATATACTTTATATGGTCGGAAATGATTCCTTCTGCCTGTTACATACATTTGCACGACTTTAGTATACCCTTTTTACTCTACGAGTAACGGGTATAAAAATTGTAATTGTAACAGTTTTCGTTTTTAACTAAAAATTGTTGATTTAATGATTTTTCTTATTGATTTTACCAATTTCAACGTATAATCAGCACAAAAGTCATTTAAAATTAACTATGTGTCGCTTTGATTTCAAAATGCCAACACTTTAGGTTTTTTCTCGCAAATTTCGTATGCGCTATTTACATGGTACGAGTGTCTAATTAGATCTTGAGAATTGCAAGCAGGCAATTATACAAACATTTTCTACACACATCTGCATCCCAGTCACTACAAGTAAGCTTTTACTTGCCTCGACTCAGACGCGCAGCGTGGCCCAGTCGTCTAGAACGTCAGTCACATCGAATTTCTGTGCAAGGGAACCGAGTTTGAATCCTCACAGAGTAAGCAAAAGTTTTTCAATGAATAAGTATAAGTTAGTTTAATTCGTTGTTTTTCGGAATAACGAAATAATTTGATTTATTTCCTTATATACAAAAATCGAAAGTGCAGAAATTTTGGAATTAAATGACAAAACTTTTTGGCGAAAATCAAAGACGTAAATTGGCGAATTTACCATTTACCAGGGTTTTTTTTGTGTCATAAAATCATGTTTTTCCCTCATTTGGTACTGTTTTTCAACGTTGTCTTGAAAACTTTATTTGTTGGAAAAAAGCGGGTTTTGGGCCCATGACCTCAGATTTTGGGGGTGTTAGGAAAAAAGCAAGAATGAGGAAATGCTACACTCGACCTATTCTACAGCGTGTGCTAGGTCATTTCGAAAGCATTTTTTTGCTGTAACATTGTGTTATTAATATTAAATGCTTCCAAACAGATTTGTCAAATTTTTCGATATCAAATGACTGTACTTTTGGCTGCCATAGTACCGATCCGTAGAAAAATGGGTCTTACATAGAAATCCTTTTACACAGACAAAGTCAGCTTAGCCTTCCCATTTTGTTTTAGGTTACAAAATTAACAGTCAAACTTAGCGTTCCACAAATTTATGAGGAAGTCCGATAGCCTTGGCTACTAAGGCTTATCAAGAATACATATATTTTCGTTGCGAATATAAGACCAATTTTATTATACCCCTTCTTTTTTGGACAAGACCAACTAAAGGTCAAGTGAAAAACAATTTTTCAAATTATTTTCGAAAATCCAAGATGGCGTTGTTTAGGCAGTTAATTTATTGCATTCATATTTTATCTCATTCGTACTCAATTTTTGTTTCGGAAACACACAAAAAAATTTTAAAAATTGGTGAGGAAAATTACCTTATTAAGGCGGTGTAAAACAAAGCCGATTATTGTTCGAGGTGCCGCAAAGTGTTGAGATCGAGAATCGCTAAAGAAAAGCGAACTGTTTGAAGGATGGAGGAAAGTCTACCAATAACACTAGAAGCATTACAAAGAAGGGAGACTGCAAAGAACCGAGCAGCTGAAAACATGAAACTAACTGATAAACAGTCTTTTACTGTGGTAAAAAATGGTCGACAATCTAAAAATATGACACGACAACCACGAGAACGAGTCCAAGTGAAAGGAGATCCTCTACGAATGGGAAAGGGAGCTGATAAGTACGCTGTAAAGCGTTCTAGGTCTGAACAGCGGCTCGATCCTAAAAAGCTTCAAGGCCCTGCCACGCGAGCGAAGTCGGAACAGCGTCAATGTTTGG
Organism: Lordiphosa stackelbergi; assembly: GCA_018904235.1. Taxonomy (NCBI): domain Eukaryota; kingdom Metazoa; phylum Arthropoda; class Insecta; order Diptera; family Drosophilidae; genus Lordiphosa; species Lordiphosa stackelbergi. The sequence continues at coordinate 68,929 of JAEIFU010001267.1, forward strand.
AGCATCCAAACTCTCGTGAGGCTGCACACCAAAAATTAGTAGACAAGCGGCAAACCCCCTTGGAACTTCAAAGAACACAGGACCGTGAAATGTTTGAGATGCGGCAAAAAATTGCGCTGCAGAAAAAAATTGAAAGGCGGCGAACACCTGAAGAACACCAAAAGGCCAAAGTGCCCCATAAATCCAACGACCCTCCGATGTCAAAGGATCGCCTAGAATTTATGGAGCGACAAAATGCTTTACACCAAAAATTGGTTGAAAGACGGCGAAAGGAAAACAGTCAACAGTAGCTCCAAAATTATTAGGATCGTCATAAGGCTACCGCCGATAGGCGATAAGAATCGCAGGTTAGAAAAATGTGTTGAGGTCTGGATTCTCAACAGTTTGTGGAGCGTCTAATCCTAATGTCTACAGAGAGTGTGAAGGGACAAGAGAGTCAAAAGTTCAAAAGTCGCAGGATCGTGGAGACTTGGAAAGACTGCGAAATCTAAAACAGGGTAAGATGCGACAAGCACGCACAATTGCAGGACCGGAATCAAATCTCCACTTGCACTGTCCCCAAGCCAGACTTTGACAAGCAAATTCCTGATCCTGACTGGCCCAACTATTTCATACAAGCAGTTCACCGAAGCAGCCTACTCCACCACTAATAATTCGTCCTCAAAACTCTCGTCTCCTTTGGCCATTTTCGGCCTCTTTCTCCAAGCAGTCGCTTCACCTCAAGATGGGATCTGCTTGTTACATGGAGGGATCTGCATCATCTTGGCTTGCAAGTACGTTTTCGCTACCGACAACATGTGATTGACTGTGTGGGTGGCGCTTTCTACAAGATGCGTCACGTGGACGTACAACACCATATACTGCAGTCCGGTTTAGTGTCAAGCAGCTGCAGGGATTTTTTAATGAAGATGTTCCCCGTGCTCCACACACCTATAACAACAAGGACGAGATGTCACTTATCATACTCGGCCCCAACTTAGACGATCCTCTAGTGATGGTGGCCGATCGAATTCTATATGGCTTTTGCTGGTTATTTGAGAAAGAGGCTAAGCCCAAAATAGAAGAGCCTAAACCATCTCTATTGTGCGATTCCAAGCATCTGCTGCCTATGTAAGCATTATTCATTTCCCCAATTTGCCAATAACTTGTATAAACTTGCCCTTCCAGACGCAAAAGCGGCCTAGTCACACTGTCGAACCATAAGCCAAGCCCAAAAAATTAATTGTGATTTTATATAGTTTCGGTCATTTGAAATAAAATTTGGATCTCATTTGACGCAACTTGAATCCGGATGTGCTGGCTGCTGGATTTGGTTCTGTATTTTAATATTATTTGGCTCCATTATTAAGTCCAAGCTCTGGAGATTGCACATTTGTGGCAACTGCATGGTGGTTGAGGGTACCTTTAGTACCGCCACTGTACAATTAATGCTCGAGACACGCGCCGGGCAAAGTTTCTGGCATTTTGAACTAGCGGGTGGGCGCGGGGATGTGTACTGTTCCTATTTCTGGTAAGGATTTAAGTAGAGCTGAAAATCAGAAATGCTTGCGTTACATGCTTATAAGATGTCAAATAATTTTACTTAGGTCTTTGTTTTGGGATTAATTTCTTCTACACTCAAAAAAAAAACAGTCCAAATCGCCCTAAAATTTAGAAATTCGCCCTAAAAAAGGGGTCAAAGGCGATTCGCCTTATTTTTAAGAAACTACTTTTCTAAAAAATCGAAAATGTGTTCTAGATTTCTGGGCAATTTTTCTAAAAAAACGTAGACAATTTTAGCTGTTAGGTCGATTTATAATTCCCAAGCGGTTATAGCAGCGCTGGCATGAGGAGGAAGCAGCTGACAGTAAAGACTTAAAAAAAGTTTTAGGGGGAGGTAGGGTAGAACCGACCCGTGTGTGGTTGTATTTTTAAATCCACCCCGCCCCACCCAACCCTTCGGTTTTTTGGCTTTGTACCATGGTTCCCCCCACCACCACCACTGCCACCTCCTCACACCACCAACCCACTTTTTTTTAAGCTATATATATATAATTAATTTAGAAATAAGCGCATTAACAATTTTTTGTTACTTACTTTACTGGGACTTGAACTCGGGACCCTCTCTCTCAAATACTGAACACTCGGACAACGCCTTAGCCCACTCGACTATTAGCCTTGAGCAAAACGTAGCGACATAACCATAGTTAATAATGTACACAGTTGGTCAAGTTGACATGACATTCGCTTAGCAAACGTGGAGGCCTGGAATCAAGTCCCAGTAGAAGCATACTTTTTCTTCTCATTTTATATATATTTTTTTTAATGTTTGTTTTTTAATTTTTTTTATTACAAAACCTTGAGTAAAAATCATACCTAAGAATTTGTGTGGCGTATTTGGAGCTTAAGTACTCACATTTGCCACTCAATAAGAAGCAAGAGTCGTGGTCGAGTGGATAAGACATTAGAAAATGTCATGGACTGGGATCCAATCCCCGTAGGAACATACTTTTTTCTCATTAAATGGTTCTTTTTTTAATGTTTTTTTAATTGAGGTGTTTTGAGCATTGCCTTTATTTTTTTGGTGTAAGGCATGTCAAGACAAAACAAAAACTTGCTCAATACTACATCAGTGAAATATATCTACTATCTTCAGGCATTGCGAATGGACATTAGTGTGAGTAAACAAATGCCATCACATAGACGGCTTCGTCGTTAAACCCGAACGGCAGCATAGCGCAATGCAATTTCGCAAACATTTTAAGAAAGGGCGAAGGATTTTAAAAAATTTCTTAAAATTAGGGTTTATTTTCTTAATTTTATGGCAAAGTACCCTAAATTTGTACCAAATATATTCTAAAATCAAACTCGAAATTACCCTAAAAATTAAAAAAGGTTATAAAGCCAATTGACCCTAAAATTTAGAAAAAAAATACAGTTTCTAGAAAAAAAAATACAGTTTTCTAAATTTTAGAAAGTTTTTTCTAAAAAATTAATTTTTAGGGCAATTTTTCTAAAATTCAGACAAATTTTTCTTAAAGATAGAAAATTTTTCTAAATTTTAGGGCGATTTCGATTCAAGGGTGATTTTCTTAAATATAGAAAAATAATTTATTTGAGTGTACTTCCACTTTCTACTTGTAATTTAAGGGGTGTCCTAGAAATCTATTGAGTTTTTGGCCTTTTTTGATTTGCAAAACGCTCGAAAAATCCGTCGGTGTCCCAGAACTTCAAGAGATTTCATTTAATTAGATGAGCATCTAGTTAGAACACAAGCTCTTCCAATAAAAGTTCCATCTTTAAAAACAGGCCTGTATCTCTTCCAAAAATTGACTATTCAACTGAAACTTTTTGATTGTGTTTTATGTTTTGTGATGCATTGTTTAATTATAATTAAAATTTATATATTACTATCAAGTACCTGACGTGCGTGGCTACGCCCCTTTAGAATTTTCTAAACAATTGCCATTTTCAAATCTTTATCTAGCAAAATTCGCGAATTTTGGACATTTTGATCTTTACCATCCATCCGTCTAACCCGTTAAGGAACCCATCAATAGACAACCTAAAGCTTATACTAAAATTCCTCAAAAATACGAACCTCTATAGTATACGGTCAAACAGAAGCGGCGGTTTGGACGGGAGATCTACTGCCGAACTACTTTGAGACTGGAGTCGGAGTAAGACAAGGATGCATTCCTTCCCCCGGTTGTTTGCGCTTTATTTGGAAGATCTCCATGATGGTCTACAAAAAGGCTTGAGTTTGGGAGGAGTAAATATTCGCCTGCTCCTTTATGCGGGTGACATCGTCATCTTAGACGATAAGGTAGAAGTGTTGCAGAAAATGATTGACAACTTGGAAAAATATTGCGACCAATCTCCTTCGTCCGTTTTAAAGCTATCGTAACCAAACTTTGCACGAAGTCTTTCGGTACAAATACGCTGCACATTTGTCGGAACGGATCGGTTGAAAAAGTAGTTTTAGTGAGAAAAACTTTTTTGTTTTCAATATTATCGCTCCCAATCCTCGTATTTATAAGTTTTCTATGCTTTCACATGATTCTACCAAGATTTATGATAATCCGACAACTATATAGTATAGCCGCCATACAAAATATAGGTTTAAAAAACTTTTTTGTTTGCAATGATAGCGTCTTTATACTTTCCAGCTATGAATATTATCTGTTTCAACCAGAGATTAAAACCGAAACGAATAACGGTTTTGGTTACTGTTACTGTTTTGGCCGACCGTTTTTTTCCGGTTACGGTTATATTACGGTTGTGGAATATCGGTTACGATACTGGTTATGGTTATTAAACTAATTCTGTTTAGGGTTTTGGTTACGGTTACGGTTATTAGTATAAAATATCAATTTGACAATTTATGCAGACAAAAGCGGGGATTCATTATAAATTCTACTCCTAAAAACAAACGTTCAACACTTATTTGTGTGGGTGGTTCTACTAGCAAAACTTTTGATAATTTAAAAAGATCTGGAAATATTGTTTAATTGTTTCCCACCGTTCCAATGCCAAGCCATATTTTTAATGAAAATGTCAGATTGGTTTTAATTAGAACTGCTGGAAATTTCCGACCAACTTGGATGTGGACTGTTTTTCCCTGATAAATCAAAATCTGCTCGGCAGATTATATCTCGGATCAAGAAATATTGCATATAGGTATGCATCATTCTCGAACAGACTTGGTTCTCTAAATTCTAACTCGTGAGTCGTACATTTTTGAATAGCCAAACCAGCCAGCATTCAGTGTAATATCACATTCATATGTGTATGGAAAAATCAGGAGGGTAAAGATTTTGGTTAGCTGTACTCACTCCTGCTCGTTTGCTCTCTTTTCTTTGTGGCCGTCAGCAATAGTGCGGCGCAATGTATGCATGTAAAATGTTCATTGTGCATACAAAAAAATTAACTTCAGAGCCGGCCATGCATACCTGAGTATCAGAGAGAGAAGGGCATATTCTTCTGTCCTCTCCATTTGGCTTGCACAGGTCTAGACCAGAGCCAGCCAGCCATAGCTACCAGGGGCCGAAGTCACTTATGTTTTTATAAACCCGCGAGCCGAACTTATGGTTGTGTGAATCGGTGAACACTAAATTGAATGAAAGTTGTAGTCTGTAGTCTGGAGAGAGCTCTCTTGCACAAGCACACTTCTCTGTCCTCTACATTATCCTGGCATTGGTTTACGTTTCTCGAAATTTTTACTAGTGAAGGAAAACCGAAATTAACCCGTATATTTGTTTCCATTTCGGTTTTGATAACCGGTTATGGTAATAAAGGTTATAGGGTTACGCTTATAAGATAAATAATTTTTTCGGTTACGGTTTCGGTTACAAATTTTATAGTGTTTTTAGCGGTTAAGGGTTACGGTTTCGGTTACGGTTTTAATCTCTGGTTTCAACACAATATTGGAGATTTTGATCAAAATCGGATGAATAAATCGCATAGCTGCCATATTACAATCTGGCAGGCATATATCATACTCCAAGTGTATATAAACGTCAGTCGAGCCGAAGTTAGCTTACCTCTATTTTTATACCCTTGCAACGCATAGAAATATTCATTTCCGACCCTATAAACTATATATATTCTTGATCAGGGTGACGAGCTGAGTCGATTGAGCTTTGTCCGTCCGTCTGTCTGTCCGTCTGTCTGTTTCTACGCAAACTAGTCTCTCAGTTTTAAAGCTATCGAGCTGAAACTTTGCACAGAGTCTTCTTTTTACTGCACACTTCTAATATGTCGGAACCGACCGAATCTGATGACTATATCTTATAGCTGCCATAGAAACTATCGGTCGAAAAGTGGGTTTTAATGAGAAAAACTTTTTTGTTTTTAATTTTAACGTGTCTCACCTCAGCGATTATCAATATTATACGCTTTTATACAGATTTGGAAGTTTTGGTCAAAATCGGATGACTATATTTTATAGCTTTTTATCCACCCGGAAAAGTCGGAAAAGCGTGGGAAAAGTTTGTATGGGAAAAATGTTATTTTTCATCCGATTGACTTGAAACTTGGTTTGTATGCAAAGTACGCGAAATAATTCGACACGTGTTTTCCCGATTTCGGAAAATC